>JAKWJD010000665.1:0-48981 GCA_027705065.1 Solanum peruvianum
ATCTATGAATAACTTGTCAAGTTTGATCTTTCATTAATTAATACTCTCTGTTTTTATTTATTTGTTTTTTTTTACTTGATACATTTATTAAGAAAATAATATTTTTTTTGTCGACTTTTAATTGTTATATGACACTTTCTGAAAATAGATTTGAATAATTTTCAACGTTAAATTAGATTATATTAATTTCGATTTTTTCTAAAAAATAGATATTCAAAGACTATATAAAAAAAATACTATAAGTTTCATTTTTTTGCACATCAATATGGTAAAAAGATACATCATAAAATGTTAGTCAAAATTATAATCATATGACACTTCAAAAAGGAAAATTATAAAAAAAAAATAATTAAATTGGACGGAGATAAAAATTGATATAATGAATTTATTATTTTACCTTATATTAATAGATAAAATTTCAAAATAAATTTATTCATTAAAGATGTTATACCTCTTTGAAAAATATTAACTTTTAAAATAAATTAAAAATATAACAGATAAATATATTGTATTTTCTTATTTTGTAATAAAACGTCAAAATTAGACAACTTTAACCAAAAAAAAAAAAAAGAACAACAATTCCTGCATATGAAGTCAACGCTTCTTGCACATGTCAAATAATTAATTAATAGATTAACCAAATTAAATGATAATAATCTCATTAAAAATTAGCATCATTATATTTATAATGTGGATTTGATTTGATCTTAAATTATTTTAAATTATTTATAAATAAAACAAAGTGGTTGTGGGCACTTTCTTATTTCATTTATTTTTTATTCGACGTTTGATACTTATAATAAATTTAACTAATTTAGAATTGAACAGAATAGGATCCAATCAGGGAAGGAATCCATATCAATGATTTTTTCAATTTATATGTTCTAATTATTAGTTGAAGAGTTTAAAAATAATTAATTTTTTATCACGATCTTTTCTAATATTTTTAAAATCTTATAAATGTCAACTATTGTGATTTATAGAATTTTAATATAGTTTCTTATAATGTGAATCTTCTTTTAAGTTTTAAATACACAAATACAAATTCTAGGTGCCTTGGTTCGATCGTCAAAAGAAAGGGACACGAACAACCTTAAAGTACTGTTTTCATGTCCAGAGGTCTTCGAACCTTGGCATTTTGAATCTCGTTGAATGACTGTGGTTTTGGGACTCAAGTCTGGAGTCGCCAGGTGAGACATTCGGTTCACAAACCAAAACCTATCTCCACATCGAATATTAGTTGGTTTGATTCTCATACCCCAAATCAAATAACATAATTTTTTAGGGAAAACTACATAAATTGGACCTCTTAGGCAAAGTATTTACCCAAATTGGATAGATATTTTAAAAGACGACGACGTGAGGCAAAACTTTTCATACCGTACAGAGCAATGCGTAAGCCTTGGGATCTACGGAGCGTACTGGCGTAGTCTCATGCATATTCAATTTATAGTTTTATTACTAATAATAAGCAAAAGTAAACCTTTCAATGATTTTACAAATAATTTTTTATGAATAACCTATAATCTATAGAAATTATATTATGATTTGAAATAAGTATTAATAATCAATAATGAAGAAAATAAGTATAAAAATTACTATTTGAGAAGTATCATTACACGAATAATTAAATGATTTAAAACAAAAAATATTTAAAAAAACAAATTAAAAAACCCAGAGAGTATGTTTTACGCCCAGGAACTTACATTATTACACTCAGGATTTACGTTTTAATGCTCAGGGCTTACGCCTCAAATTTTAGGATTTACGCCTAGTGGATCTACGTCCCGGAGTGTTTTTTGTACATCCCACCCCAAGACTCGACCGGACTCACCCCAAAACGTTTTGAAAACACTAGACCCAACCCAATATATTTAATATAGTTTACATAAATCACATAGGAGTCGCTTGGTTGGGAACAAGTTATCTTGGGATTAGCTATCATAGGATAACTTATCCCATCAGGTGAGGCAAGTAGAGATGTATCAGTGAGAGGAAAGTGATGCATCCGGGAGGAAATTTCCAAAAAATTAAATGGTAATAAATTTTAGAGTTAACGGTAAAATAAGATGTGTATTTAGATAATTTTTTCTAATGTTATCTTGATTGAACTCATGACCCAAACTATTTACCCGACTACCATTTGTTCTATTCACTGATTGACTGCTTCAACCTCTATTATATACTATGGTTACATCTAGCAGTAATTGAACAGTCTTTTCACTAAAACATTGTGTGTTCCTCTTTGTAGAGACGGAATAAATGTACTAATCACTTTGATAGAGGTTAATATATCAAAATAGTTAAAAGGAAAAGAAATCAAGGGAATCAAAGTCCTAATAATATTACATAAAAAATAATCTTTAGTAGTAATAGTTTAATTGCTACTTAGTATATATTTTTTGCGGTAATTAGCACTCTTTCTAAACATCTATATAAAATAAGTATTTTGAATTTTATATAATTCTAAAAATATGACAAATAAAAAAACTAAAAATATATCAGAATATGATGGAAAATGAATTGGTGCAGTTAACAAGGAATTAATAATGATAAATAAAATGTACTTGTAAAATTAATTTTGAAGTTTTAAAGATACGGAATATTGTGTGTGCAATTATTTTGGTGTTAATATTAAATATTTATGCCTTTGGGGAAAAATGTCAAAGTCATGTGAATTAATTGATTTCTTAGAAACATTCAAAATATTTTAAGAATTATAATTTTGTTTCAAGCTAAGGTTATAACATTAATTTCATACAACAATTATAATAATAAAATTAATAATTATGTCTAATGAAAAATTGATCAACAAACTTAGGAGATAGGTGCACAAAAACCATTTTATTAATTAATTGCAAACCATAACACAATACACACATCAATGAAATGACATAATAGAAGAAAAATAAAGAAAAAATTTACATGATAAATTTGAATGAAGTAAAAGTAATATTAATATTGTAAAATTCAAAAATTCAATCCCAAATTAAAGATTGAAGTTTTTCCTTAGTTATGTTGTCAATTGATTTTGCCACATCTTCACTCAAAAGATTCTTCCAATCTCCGATCTCCCCTTTACGAAAAAACGCATTATTATTAACTTTTATCCCAGGTTTAGGATTATGCGATCCACTCTTATTCACCTCTAAATTACTCAAATTTCCAAATTCACAAGTCGCCACTATTTTTTCAGGTACAAATTGATCCTCTTCCTCTTTAGAAAATGGTTTCCCCATAAACTCGGCCAATTTCTTCACATAACTCAACGTATCATTCCTCAAGTCCTCGAATTTCAAAAAGAAAATCTCGTTCATTCCATGACGATCCTTACTTGCTTTTAGATATTCAGACACGTGATCCCAATAAGGTCCATACAAGGATTTCCCTTCAAGAAACCACTCGATTTCTTGTTCGAGTGTGCTAGGGTTATCTTTGAATTCGGGATGGTTTCTTCAAGCTTTTTAGTGTAATGCCATGTTGAAACAAATGTGTCTTTTGGTTCTCTACATATATAAATGATCTTACACTTTGAATCTATTATAGATTGTGGCAAACAAGTGTATGGAAGATGTGTGCCTAATAATGGGAACTTAGTATCATCAAGTGAAGTAAAATTGATGTCACAATCAATTTCTAATGTTGGTATACAATCATGAGGAAGTTTTGTGAGTATAGGATTTGTAGAGTCATCAAAATGATGTCTTGTCATAATAGAAAAGACCAAAGATTTAAGCCAAGTGGTACCTGTTTTTAGAGAACCACAAAGAAAAATATTAGAAGGCTGTGCTTTGAAATTTTCTTCCATAAATAAAATTGATTCTAAAAAGGCTAAAGGGAACCAAAAGCCTTTGTATTGATAGTAATCAAAAGAACTAAAATTTGGAGAAACTTCTCTTCTAGGGAGGGATGAAATTATCTCTTTGTATTTCATGTTTGTTGACATCTTTTTGTTTTTTTTCTTTCTTCTTTGGTGAAGGGGGAAATTCAAGAAAATTGATAATTGATAGGAAAACAACTCCAAATTTTGGTACATATATAGGGGAAAAATTTCCTTTTTAGGATTATATTTAGAGGTAATAACCAAAAAAGGGAATATATGAACATGTGAAAAGATGAGATGGAATAGACAATTGAAAGAAGTTGGTGAGATTTGAATTTTTGTTACGAGGCCAAAAACACTTATTTTGAGTAAAAATATATTTATTTTGAAAAAAGAAATTGTGTGTTTAGCTAATCGGTAAAATTGTTTATAAATTAAAGTAGAATAAGTTTTTCTATTGTTGGGATGAAGCTACAAAAATTTGTTTTTTTTAAAATAGCAGAAGCAGAAAATTATTTATTACAAGATCAAAATATCTCTGCAATATACATATATCTCCTATATTTATTTATATTGTGATAAGTTTTTTGTATGTTGTGATTTGATTGATGAAATGATTTTGAAAGTTATGTTGCTTGATATTTCTAATTACATTTAAATCGTCATGTTAATATTATATCTATATTTAATTAATTTTCTTATTTATTTATGTATAATATCGATTTAAAATTTGAATATGTAACTTACATTTAATTAAAAAATTTATAATAGATATTTAATATAATCTTTATATTTAAAGTGCATTAACATTTGTCTTTTTGTAATTTGATTCTCAAAGGTACTTTTTTAAAAAAATTACTCAAACACATTAGTTTATCAAAAACACTTCTCAAAAGAATTAATTAAACATAGGTTATTTTTTTTAATTTTTTTTTTTGAAAAGCTATTTCTAAATTTTTTTTGTAAAATAAGCAATTTGTAGAAGTAATACCACACAGACTCTTATTCTTATCAATTAATATATATACAATCAAGCATTTATACTTCTCTATTGTCACGACACAGATCGTCTGAGTGACATTCACACTAACGCTGCGGTGGGAGAACCATTACTACAACCTACCTAAGCAATTTAACAAAAAAACTAGGCATTTAAAGATACAAAAGCAGATTTAAATGACAATATAATAAAGACATAGTTCCTTAAACTCAAAAGGTTTAACAACTAATAACAAATGTGGAAATACCCCTAAAACATGAAAGTCAATGTTCCAAAACTCTACTAACGGCAAGTCTAAGAACAAGGGGTACAACTCCAAAACTAAATAAACAAATAGTCTAAGTCCAAAGAGAGTGGAATTAAAGAAGAGAGAGCCATGGAAGCCTGAAAGAACTGACTCACTCTTAAATCTAGTCACGCTCAATAATCACATAACTGAGGTCTTAACGTCTTAGCTATCCATTCATGTGATCAAATTCATAATTAGATTTCTCATTCATTACCGAATTTCCCTAGACCTCTCTAACTCCAATTTCGTCCAAATCTAAATTAGGTAGGAAAATATCAAGTTACTATCAAAAAATTTCTGATCCCAAATGTTTCCCAATGACTTTTTCCTAATGAAGAAATCAGATCGTCACATCTATCAACTTTGGAATTGTATTTATTTATATTTATTCTCATACTCTATCAACTTTGGAATAATATATATAAATATATATATTATTTATTCACATGGAACTTGAGTGGTGGAATTGTTTAGTTTAAATCATGCATTTCATTATCATGTCCAACAATGTTACTCTAATTATATATAATATAAGAAAATCTTCCTATCTTACTGGCAATGAAAGTTTTATCTATATATTCTTTAAATCATGATTTAGATAAGATCACCAACATGCATGATCATATTTTCACTTATTTTTTAAATTCAAAACTGGTTGGAATTTCTTTAGTGCTCTTCATGTCATCTTCGATTTGATAACATTACATTAAAAATAATTAATCATGTGTCTAACGATACATAAAAAATATTCAAGTCAACTATTACCCATTCCATTCTTATAAAAAGTAAACCAATAGATAATTGAAATGATATTTTACTAAGACTACTATATAAATGTGAATGTGAACCTATTAAGTGCAATTCAAATTAAAACATAGAGCTAAAAAAATGGCCTCATCAACAATTCTTTCAAGAAAAATCATTAAACCTTCTCCCTCCATCCCTTCTTCACATAGACATTACAATCTCTCTTTTAGAGATCAAACAGCTAATAATCTATATTTACCAATTGCTGCCTTGTACTCTAAACCTGAAAATCATACCATAACTCAAATATCCAATATTCTTGAAAATTCCCTTTCAAAAATATTATTCTTTTATTATCCCTTCGCGGGACGTATCAAGGATAATAAGTATGTTGATTGCAATGATATAGGCGCTGAGTATTTTAATGTTCATATCAATTGTCAAATGTCTGAAATACTTACCAATCCTTATAATGATGCTATTGAGATAGTGTTCCCACAAAATTTGGCTTGGGGTAATTCCTTATTAGAAGAAAGAAGTAGCCTTCTAGTGGTTCAATTGAGCCATTTTGATTGTGGTGGAGTGGGAATAAGTATATGTCTATCCCACAAGGTTGCTGATGGGTATAGCGGGTGTAAGTTCCTTAGTGATTGGGTTTCTATGGCTAGAGATGATCATAAATTAAATTTTCAACTATCTCCTCAATTTGATGGAGCTTCGTTCTTTCCACCTATAGATAATCCTCCACCCATGCCTAATGTTGTGCCTGATCCAGAACGATGTGTGTCAAGAATGTACAATTTGTCATCATCGAGCTTGTCTAAACTCAAGGATATTGTTGTTTCAACAAATCCACAAATACAGAATCCATCGCGCATTGAAGTTGCCACAGCACTTTTTCATAAGTGTGGGGTTGATGTATCAATGGCAAAATCAGGCGTGTTTAGACCAACTATGTTATATCATGTAACGAATTTACGCCCTCCTATTCCATTCAACACAATAGGAAATGCTACTTGTTACTTTAGCACAAGAGCAATGAGTATAGATAAAACAACGTTACCAAACTATGTTGGTGAGTTACAAAAGGCTAAACAACAAATTCGATGCGAATTGAAAGATATGAACACAAATGAACTAGCCTTACATGCAATTGAAAAAATTAAAGAGATTGTGAACATAGCAAAGGAGGATTGTTTTGACATGTATTTTTGCACAAGTTTGTGCACTTTTGGGTCAAGTAAGATTGATTTTGGATGGGGTAGCCCCATAAGAGTGACTCATGTGAAAGATCCAATGAAAAATAAATTTATTTTCATGGATGATCCAAGTGGTGAAGGAATAAATGTACTAATCACTTTGACTGAGGCTGATATGTTACTATTTGAGAGTAACAAAGAGCTTCTAGAGTTTGCTTCTCCCGTTGTCCAGTCACAAGAATAAGATAAAACTGGGGATGCGGAGTCGTCTTTGTTAGGGAGCGCTGTACTCGCTAATATGGACTTTTCAGTGTGAATCTAAATTTAGTCGGACTCTGATATAGATACCGACATCAGGTGGGAAATAAGCCATAATGCATGTGTGTTTGTTTATTTATTTATTATTTTGAGAATATGTTATAATTGTATTTGTAAAACACTTGTTACATTTTTATGAGTTTATGAATGTCTTTTCGAATAAAACATATGAACGTAAACATAAATTTAGTATTCGGAAGTTTTGAAATGCTTGTACTTCGAACTATTTTCATTTTGAATGAATTGTTATTTTCTTCTTCTTCTTGTTTTCTTTTGAAAGATTTTTTTTAATTAAATGGAGACAACACATAATTAAGATATTATTTACAGTACAAGTTCTAGAATAAGATGTAAAATATGGAATAAACAAATTCTCATCACACATGGCACAAGTATTAATCACTTTGACTGAGGATGATATGTTACTATTTCAAAATAACAAAGAGCTTCTACAATTTGCTTCTCCAGTTCTCCAGCCATAAAAATGCATGTGTTTGTTTATTTTTATATATTTTGGAGAATATGTTATAATTATTGAATTTGTAAAACACTTGTTTATTTATGAGTACCAAAAGAAAAGAAATCATAAATCAAATAATAATAATAATAATAATAATAATAATAATAATAATAATAATAATATTTACAATAGTTGGAAGATTCCAGGCTTTAAATATGTATTGGATGTAATGTATCATATTTTTGGCTTAAAACTAATTTTAGTTGTCAAGTTACTGGGTTACAAAATTAATTGTTTGAGTTGGGTTCACACCTCTAGCCGCCTAATCCATTTAGTTATCTAACTACCTCGTTGAGCGAGTTTAAATAGACTAGTCGCCTACTCCTGTTAGCTATCTAACTACATCATTGAGCGAGAATAAACACACTAACTGGCGAACATTTATATTTCATCTTGTTTCGTAACCAAACTAGTTGTTGGTCCAGGCGTCTCTGAACACAAACCACCTCAACTTATTAATGGGTCGATATAAAGCTCTCTAAATTCTCTGATCTATCTAATTCTCTCTCTCGATTTTAAGATTAGACAATAGATTTATCTTATGGTGCGCAATCATAATATAATAAAACAAGAATATAATAGTAACTTATAATGACAAATAAAAATTAATTCATAAGCCTTAAATAATCAACAATCAATTCGTAGCTACAACTCCACTACTAGGACGTTTAGCCACTAAACTCTAAGAAAACAACAAGAAGAAAAGAACCTTAAAAAGTATTGATAAATTTTAATTACTCTCTATAATTAATCCCCCCAAATAATTATTTTTATGGACTATTTATAGAAATAAAAACCCTAAATAAAATAACACAGTCCAAAACCAATTGTGATTCCAAAATCAAACGGAATTCAACTTTCGTGCGCGAACCGCCTCAAAATTTGAGGGCATCTGATGTGAATGACACGTGACAACAGTTAATTGCAATTCAATTTGAATTCTTCCGATGTTTTCCATATTGTTAGGAGAATTTATAAACTAATCATGTACTCTTTTAATATTTTAGTTAGTTAGTTAGTTAGGTAGTTAGTTAGTTACCTAATTACAAGTTAGTTAAAGAAAGTAGCTTTCATTTTTACTTAATTAGATTGTATATATAAGAGATGTAAACACAAATGTACATACACAGAAATATATAATTCTTCTTCAACTTCTCTGTAGCCTTCTTCTTCCTCTTCTATCGTCTTCTTCTTCATCTTCTTTAAGCTCATTAATAGAGCTTCTTCACATGGTATCAGAGCACAGGAGAATTTGAATCTCTGTGTTAATTCCTCCATAGTCTGAAGAGAAGAGTTCAAAGAGTCTTGGGTTGAAGATCTAGTGTTTGTCTGAATCGAAGACTGTTAGCTGTTCAAAATCGATCAATAATGCCTTCAACTGGAGATGGAGCTTCAAGTGAAGTTCAACAACAACTTCCAGTTACAACTACAGCCAAAAATGATCACAATCATCCTCTCTTTATACATCCTTTAGATACCCAAGGTTCTGTTCTGATTTCAATTCAATTACTGGGTTCTGAAAATTATTCTTTGTGGAGCAAATCTTTAAAACTTGTGTTACTTGGAAAAAACAAGTTAGGATTTCTACTTGGAACATGTAAAAAGGAGATGTATTCTGAATGTTTACATGATGTATGGGATAGATGCAATGCAATTGTTCTTGGATGGATTATGAATACTGTGTCTAAAAGTTTGATTAGTACAGTAATCTATGGATCTGATGCTCATTCAGTATGGGAAGATCTACGTGAAAGATTTGATAAAGTCAATGCATCTAGGGCCTTTTATCTTAACAAAGAATTAGTCACTATGTCACAAGGAACTTCTTCTGTGTCAATCTATTTTTCAAGATTGAGAGAGTTGTGGGATGAGGCTGAAATATTGATTCCTTGTCCTTCATGTGCTTGTCCTGAATCTAAGCAATACATAGAGCATTTACAATTTCAAAAGTTTTGGCAATTTCTGATGGAACTTAATGAGTCGTATGCTCATGCAAAAAGCCAAGTCCTTATGCAGATTCCAGTTCCAAGTGTAAATCAGGCCTATGCTATGATTGTTAGTGTTGAGAGTCAAAGAATACATGGTGTGTTTTATCGAAAAAAAATTCATTCGAAAAGAGTTTGTTTTATTTTTGACTTTTAGGAGTCGCCACTTAATTTTTAAGAAAAATCAAGAAAAACTAGTTTCTAAACAACTTAAACAGAAAAAATTGTTTTGAAACATTTTAGGGGGGTTCGGGATTCCTATTAGCATCTTAGGAAGGTGTAAGGCACCTAAGACACTCCGTTAAATACGGTTTTCCAACGACTAACTTATTGACTATTTTTGTTTTAACTTTTGCAAATCTTTAGTTTATTTTAAATTTATTAGAACGTTACTTAGACAAATTTTTTCAAAGTTTTGAAATATATTGTTTATTTTGCGAATTTTTATGAAGCCTAACTTAAAGTTACAAGTTTTGGAATATATATCTTTGCCAAATTTTCCTTAAAGTTAAGGCTCTCTAAACTCAAACGGACTTGTGAAATATTATTGTTTTAAGACTTCTTTAAAGTTTAAACTTTTAAAACTTTAACTCTAAGCCAACTTGCAAACTTAAAATTTTATTGCTTTAAGATTCCGTTAACAATTAAATTTATTAGAGTCTTACTTAAAAATTCACGAGTTTGAAATTTTTATCGTTTTGAGATTCCATTTTAGTTTTAAGGTTTTGATAAAATAAAAGGCGTTCGATGGGGTTTGGATTCTTCCAATCCTAAGCTAATGACATTCACCACAAAAACGTAGACAAGTAGCAAAGATATATATATATATAGAGAGAGAGAGAGAGAGATTTGGGTCCAAGTCTTCGGGTTTTGTTTGCCTTGAACGAAACTTGGACCCACCTATTTTTGGGTTTTTAAACCCATTCACCTGTCCTAGTCTAAACACATAAATAATTACAAGAAAGTAGAACAATAAGGACTTATGCCCATTACAAAGTAAAAAAAAACGGAATAAGATAAGGTGAGGTCTTCTAGTCCGTTTTGGACTTTCTTCAATCTTCGAGGAATTGGGATTGGCGTATGAATGCCTTGATAGGTTGACTTCAGGGATAGGAACATGTGAGTCTTTACGACTCTCTCGAAATGCCAAGAGGGGAGAAATGGGAGTTCGGAATGAACTCGAGGCCAAATTTCATGCGACATAAAAAATAAGGAGTAGTTAGAAGAAGACGTCGTAGAACAAAATGAAGTAAAATATAATGAGATAACCCAACACAAATTAATGTAATGAAAACAGAATAAGCTATGTGCCAAAAAATAATTTAGGAAGCTAAACAAAATTTTCGGGAAATTCTCATATTCTACACTAAAACTAAGGCACCAAATTTCAGCATGTATGACAACAAAAAAAAAACTTAATAGTCTTCGTTAGCAACAAACTAGGATGAGGAAAACGACGTAAACAGTCAAATCCAAATGAAAATATTCATGACAATCACTCGGATACGTTGAATTGAACCTGCTATAGTGCAAGACATTATGACAAATATATATGCGTAAGCGGAGTTTCACATCAAAGCAAATCTATGGCCGGAAGCAGATTCATCACTATTTTTTGTGGCTTACAAAGAGTAAAACTACTAACAGGCAACTCGCGTATTTGAGAGTTGAACAAGCAGACACCCCTGCTGTTCGGGAACTCAAATCTGCATTCATAAACATGAGATACTACTATCTTTTTTAGCACTGAAGCAAGCCCCAAACAGAAAGAATAAAATGACCATCAGCATGAATCAGTTTCAGAAAAGTACATGACGTTACGCCTCATGAAAATACCATCTGTTTAATCGAACGAGCAATAGATAGAACTATGAAGATAAAATTTCAAACGTTGATAACAACACATCAAGAACATGCGCGTAAAGAAACAAGAAAACTATAGAGGAAGATACATTAAGAAAGTATGACGATACTCTCGGGTTCGAACAATTAACAAGCAGACATGATATCTCATACTTTACAGCAACACAGGCCATGATTCAACATTCAAGTGCTTAACAGATTGATCCAGCACAAACAAACTACCAACCAAATCCGACTAACAGCGAACCCAACATGCTAAACGACAAAGAAAAAGGTTTCGAAACGGAAGATTACCTTTTGGTGTGCAGCGAACAGGGACGGACGAGCAACGACAGCGATGCAGCTACTTCCACCACACGAACACGAACATGAAAAGAACTCTACCTCAGGCCGAATGTAACTTCAAGATTGGATTCGAAAAGCGAATCAAAGCAAACCAACAATCTCTAAAAATTCGTATCATGTTTTTGTGGTAGAACCCTCCAGAATTCAAGACAAATCTTCCAAATCTAATCCCAAAATTTTAACCCAAAATCGCCAACCAGACAGAAAAAAGAAAACAGATTTCGAACAAAATTTTCTCCAAAATTCCAACTTCAAAAAAAACCTCTCGAATGTCTAACTCAAAAGAAAACTCTCAGAAAAATGTCCAACCTCAGAATCGCTAACCCAGAATCTCCAAGAAAAAAATTCCAACTTCAAAACCTTCAACCCACTTTCTAAAGTCCAAACTCCTTTTTCTTCCCCCGATATTCTGAAAATGGAGGGGGGTTTATATAGAGGGATGCTAGGGTTTCGAAGGGAGCGGGTAAGACGAATTTGAAATTCGAAAATCGACCCCATTGCTAAAGAGAAAAGGGGATTTGTGGCTGTCGGTGGGTCTTCGCGTGGGGTAGGGAGAGAGCGTGAGGGAGACACGGATGGGTCTACTTTTCCGAGATTCGCGGTTACTTTCTCTTTTTCGCTGGATCGAGGGGTGTGGGAGACGAGAGAGAGAAAGAGAGGGAGGGGCGAGAGAGTCGCGTGAGAGCGTGGGAGACGCGGGGTGTGTCGTCTGTTGGAAGAAAAAAAAAACGCGTGAGGGAGAGTGTGGGGAGAGGCGAGAACACGCGAGGGAAGGAGAGAGACGAAGAGAGCGTGGGGAGGGGGGCGAGAGCGAGAATCGCGACTGGGGGGAAACATTTCTGGAAACTGCGTGGCTCCGGTTTCTGGGAATTTTCTCTTTTCTGCCTGGGGGTCGCGTGAGGGAAGAAGAAGAGCGTGAGGGAGAGACGAAGGCAGGGAGAGAGCTGAGAGTCGCGCGTGAGGCGAGGAGTGTGGGAGAGATGCGAGGCAGATTTTTGGGATGTTGTCGCGGTTGGCTTCTGTTGGGTTTCTGCGTGGGGGTTGCGTGAGGGGGGTGCGGTTTCTGGAGAGAGGGAGACGAAGGAGAGACGCCGGGAGAGAGGGAGAGACGCCGGAGAGAGACGCCATTTCTGGGGAGGCATCTTTTGCTGGGAATTTTGGTGTATTCTCTTCTGAAGAACGTGGGGGAAAGGGGGAAGAAAGAAAGGGGAACGGGTCGGGTCGGGTAGGATGGGTATTGGGTCGGGTAGGATGATGGGAATTGGGCTGATTTAAAATTCAGGATGGATTGGGCCTGAAATTTGGGTTGGATTTAATTTTAAGTTGTGTTGGGTTGAATATACACATATATACCGGCTGTATACATACATATGTAAACATTTATACCGTTCTATTTTCACAAAAATTATAAAACTAATTACTTAACTAATTTGGAAAATTCACGAAGCATCGATAATTAATTTATACCGACGTGGGTCAAAAATTGGGTGTCAACATGGTGCAGGAAGTACATCTTCACCTGTAGAAGCTTTATCTGAAACAACATTGATGAGTAATAGAATGCCTCTTAGTTCTCATTCTGGAAATAGTGGATACTACAATAATAATACAGCTTCCTCAGGAACAGGAAGGGGAGTGTCTAACTTTCAGAATAATGGATATAGAAATAAGGGGTATGGAGATGGAAGAACTAGTTATTATGGAGGAAAGTCCCAACTCTACTGTGAATTTTGCCACTATAAAGGTCATACAAAAGAAACTTGTTATAAACTCCATGGTTATCCAAAGAAGAAAGGAGGAGTATCTTCTTATGCAAATAATGCTTCTGCTGGCAATGAGTCTGGAATGGTTGATTCAACTTTAGGTTCAAATACTAGAGCAAATGAGTCATCTAATGATGCTACTTCAGGACAGGGTGTGTCAATGTTTACTCTAGAGCAATATTATGAGATCTTGCAGATGCTGAGAAAATGGAAGAGTAAAGAAGTGGATACAATGGCCAATGTAGCTACTTCAGGTGTATCTGGGACATCAGGTAATTTTACAGCTCTAATGTCTGATATGTCACATATTAACTGGATTATAGATACTGGTGCCTCCAATCATATGGTTCACAACTTTGGTTTAATGAGTCAGTCTACAAATCTTGATGTTCAGGGTTGTATGAGAGTTAATTTACCTACTAGTGATCAGGTGTTATTAGTCATGTTGGTTAATCTTTGGTTCTTAAAGACAAATTAGAAAAGGATTTGTTGTTTGTTCTAGAATTCAAGTATAATCTTCTATCAGTGTTACAACTAACAAAACAGTTGAAGTGTGCTGTAGTGTTTTTTCATGATTTTTGCATTTTTCAGGATCTCTTCAATGGGAGGGTCCTGGGGATTGGTAAAGAGAATCAAGGACTGCATATCCTCAAAACTGATGTCACAACAAAGTTTTTAAATGGTCAAGTGTCTTCTGGAGAATGTGCAAAGGAAGCTGCATGTAAAAGGATTAGACCTATTAGCTTTAATTCTACTGTTGATTCTTTAAGTAGTTTATGGCATAAAAGACTTGGACATGCTCCTCTAAAAGTGCTAAGTAGAATAAAGGAATTGAACATTGTACATGTGCATGATCATCATTGTTCTATATGTCCAATTGCCAAGCAATCAAGACTGCCTTTTCTTACTAGTCTTTCTCATTCAGTTTCAGTTTTTGAGATTATACATGGTGATGCATAGGGACCTTACAGAGTGCCTAATCATGATGGTAAAATATATTTTTTAACACTTGTAGATGATATGTCCAGGTATACTTGGATTTTTCTATTACACACTAAATCAGATACTGTGGTAGTGTTAAAAGATTTTGTGAGCTTGGTAAGACGTCAGTTTGGTGTAGGTATTAAGTGTATAAGAACAGACAATTAACAGAGTTTTTTAATAATCAAATGGATGATCTATTCAAGGCTAATAGGATTATACATCAGAGTTCATGTGTGTATACTCTTCAACAGAATGGAGTAGTTGAGAGAAAGCATAGGTCTATTCTTAACATGGCTAGAGCTATAAGATTTCAGGCTGGTGTACCTCTACAGTTTTGGGGATTTTGTGTTACTACTGCTGTATACATATTGAATAGATTACCTACTGTGTTGTTACAAGGATAGAGTGCTTTGAAAAATTGTTTGGACAAGTTCCTAGCCTTCAGCATCTTAGAGTGTTTGGGAGTCTATGCTATGCTACAGATCCTAAAACTCTAGACAAGTTTGCGCCTAGAGCTGTTCCAGCTGTGCATATGGGGTACTCAATGAACAAGAAAGATTATATTCTGTATAATTTGACTTGCAAATCTTTTTTTATAAGCAGACACACTGTGTTTAAAGAAGATATATTTCCTTTCAAGAATCTAAATCCTTTCCAGATCATTTGTTTCCTATTCTGGATCTTCCTGATAGCTCCTATACTGATTCATTTGTATCAGCTTCTGATAATACTTCTATTCCAGTTTCGAATCCTACAACTTCTATACAGTATCAGACTTCCTCTAATATTACAGCACCCTTAGTTCCTTTAAGAAGATCTTCTAGACAATCTAAGCCACCTATATGATTAGATTCATATGTGACTCAAAGTGCACAAAATGCATATTTATATCCTATGTCACAATATGTCACTTACTCTACACTAGCTCCTACCTATAGAGCCTCACTTGCTGCATATTCTACTATCTTTGAACCTCATACATATAAAGAGGCCTGTCAAGATACTCATTGGGTGAATGCTATGAGAGATGATATTAATGCTCTAGAAGACAATAATACTTGGTCTATTGTTCCTCTACCTCCAACAAAGGTACCTATTGGCTGTAAGTGGGTGTTTAAAGTTAAGTATAAAGCATCTGGAGAAGTTGAGAGATATAAGGACATGTTAGTGGCAAAAGGGTACAATCAACAAGAAGGCTTAGACTATACTGAGACATTCTCACCAGTAGCTAAAATGGTTACAGTAAGGTCAGTAGTAGCTTTAGCTGCCTCATGTGGCTGGTTTATATTTCAAATGGATGTTCACAATGCTTTTCTTCAAGGAGATCTTCCTGAAGAAGTTTATATTCAGATTCCTGAAGGTTTTGCAAACCAGGGGGAGAAAAACATGGTTTGCAAGCTTCATAAGTCCTTGTATGGTTGAAGCAGGCACCAAGGCAGTGGAACTTGAAGTTAACAGAGGCTTTAGTTGATATGGGATTTTCACAGTCTAATTATGATTACTCACTCTTTACTAAGAACATAGGTAAAGATCTTCTAGTCATTCTGGTGCATGTTGATGATCTCCTTGTTACTGGAAGCAGTTTACATCATATACATCAAATAAGAGAGGAGTTACAACATAGGTTCAGAATGAAAGATCTTGGTGAGCTTAAATATTTTCTTGGAATTGAATTTTCTAGGTCTAAAGAAGGTATACTGATGAATCAAAGGAAGTATACTCTAGGACTTGTGTCTGAGTTGGGATTAGCAGGTTGTAAGCCTTCTTCTACACCCTTGGAGTTTAATCACAAGCTAACTTCTACTGTTTTTGATGAATTCATTGGAAAGAATGCTAATGCAGAAGACTTACTTCTTGATGATTTTGGAAAATATCAGAGGCTGATAGGGAAGTTATTATACTTAACTATGACTAGACCTGATATAGCCTTTGTAGTACAGGTTCTCAGCCAATATATGCACTCACCAAAATCATCTCATATGGAAGCAGCACTCAGAGTAGTGAGATATATAAAAGGTACTGCAGGTCTTGGATTGTTTATGACAAGTAACAAAGGAAATGAAATGGTAGCTTATTGTGACTCAGACTGGGGGGCTTGTGTAGAAACAAAAAGATCAGTTACTGGCTATATGATTAAACTTGGAGGAGCACTGGTTTCTTGGAAATCAAAGAAACAAAGCACAGTATCAAGAAGCTCTGCAAAAGCAGAATTCAGGAGTATGGCTACTACAGTTGCTGAAATAGTTTGGTTAAAAGGCTTGTTCAGGGAACTAGGAATGAGTATAAAGTTGCCTGTGAAAGTATTTTGTGATAACAAAGCTGCTATTCAAATAGCAGCTCATCCAATTTTCCATGAAAGAACAAAGCATTTTGACATAGATTGTCACTTTGTAAGAGAGAAGATACTTGAAGGACTTATTCAGACACAACACTTAGGAACAAGAGAACAACAAGCTGATATACTTACTAAAGGGTTGTGCAAACCTCAACATGAAGAACTAATTGTCAAGCTAGGAATGAAAAATGTATTTTTCAATTCTTAGCTTGAGGGGGAGTGTTAAGAGAACTTATAAACTAATCATGTACTCTTTTAATATTTTAGTTAGTTAGTTAGTTAGTTAGTTACCTAATTACAAGTTAGTTAAAGAAAGTAGCTTTCATTTTTACTTCATTAGATTGTATATATAAGAGATGTAAACACAAATGTACATACACAGAAATATACAATTCTTCTTCAACTTCTCTGTAGCCTTCTTCTTCATCTTCTCTCGTCTTCTTCTTCATCTTCTTTAAGCTCATTAATAGAGCTTCTTCATACAAATATATAAATATTAATATGATATTTAATTTAATACATTTTTATCTACTTGATTTTTTCTTCAACCTTTCATTTTTAATTTGTTTTATCTTCAAACTTCTTTAACTTTACACCAATTTACTTTAACAAATAATTACAATATTTTGTACAATCCATAAAATTCATGCTTAAAATATATATATATAAATAACAAATATGAGACAACTAATAATTAAAATATAGTTTTTGACCTCACATTACACCAATGAAAAATATTAGAAGGTTGTGCTTTGAAAATTCTTCCATAAATAAAATTGATTCTAAAAAGGCTAAAGGGAACCAAAAGCCTTTGTATTGATAGTAATCAAAAGAACTAAAATTTTGAGAAACTTATCTTCTAGGAAGGGATGAAATTATCTCTTTGTATTTCATGTTTGTTGACATCTTTTTGTTTTTTCTTTCTTCTTTGGTGAAGGGGGGGGGGGGGGATGCAAGAAAATTAAAAATTGATAATTGATAGGAAAACAACTCCAAATTTTGGTACATATATACGTAAAAAAATTCCCTTTTTAGGATTATATTTAGAGGTAATAACCAAAAAAGGGAATAGATGAACACGTGAAAAGATGAGATGAAATAGACAATTGAAACAAGTTGGTGAGATATGGGCCGATCGATTGTTGTTACGAGACTAAAAACACATACTTTGAGTAAAAAATATATTTATTTTGGAAAGAAATTGTGTGATTAGCTAATCGGTAAAACTGTTTATAGATAAAAATAGAATCAATTTTTCTATTGTTGGGATGAAGCTATAATTTTTTTTAAAATAGCAGAAGCAGAAAATATTTATTACCAGATCAAAATATCTCTGCAATATGCATGTTGGTGATCTTATTTCAATCATGATATAAAGAATATATATATATATATATATATATATATATAGATATATATATATATATATATATATATATATATATATATATTTTCTTTATATCATGATTGAAATAAGATCACCAACATGCATGATCATATTTTCACATATCTATTTTTAATTCAAATCTATTTGAGATTTCTTCATGTCATCTTCGATTTGATAACATTACACTTAAAGTAATTAATCATGTGTCTAACATTAGAGAAAAGATATTCAAGTCAACTATTACCAATTCTATTTTAATAAAAATAAACTAATAAATAATTGAAGAGGGGTAAAAAGTTAATGGAGAGGAGTCTGATCTATTATTACTATGTTCAAAATTAATATATCGAAAATTGTCATGATTCAAATTTGAAGTCGTGATAAAAGTGGGTTAAAAAATTAAATATAGTGCTTGGGATTTGAGTTTCAAACCTCAAAGTGAATTTTGAATGTAAACCACTAGTCAACCTTTGGTCTTGTGTTTAGAAAATTCAAAATCTATATATCAACATAAAAACTAGTACTAATTTTTAACCAAAAACTTTGGGTGAACCACCCTACACCTATCATGGACTAATCCCTCCTAATAGGTCAGTCAACCTATCTAATAAGGCATAAAAGTTAAAATAAATGTAAAAGTACTCCAAAAGATAACACAACTTACGAGATTACAATTTCAAACGCTTAGTTGTAAAGTGAAATCATAAAGAACTTACGAAATTCATATGCATTTCTGGTCAGACTTAGATTGAAATTTTCATATACTGTTTTTAGACTCATATGTGTCCTAATTATTAGTTAAATAGTCTAATAATAATTATTTATTGAATCAATATCTTTTCTAAATATCTTAAGTTATTGACCATTATGATTTGTAGAATCTCTATGATATGAGCTTTATTTTAAAATCAGATTAAAAAACTATATTAGAATATTAGTTAATTTGATTCTCTTAGCCTGAATCAAACCACATAAATTAAAATGATATTTTACTTTTATTAGACTATATATAGATATGAAAATGCAATTCAAATTAAAATATAGAGCTAAAAAATGGCCTCATCAACAATTCTTTCAAGAAAATTCATTAAGCCTTCTCCCCCCTCCCCTTCTTCACATAGACATTACAATCTCTCTTTTAGAGATCAAACAGCTAATACTCTATATTTACCAATAGCTGCATTGTACTCTAAGCCTGAAAATCATACCATAACTCAAATATCCAATATTCTTGAAAATTCCCTTTCAAAAATATTATGCTTTTATTATCCCTTCGCGGGACGTATCAAGGATAATAAGTATGTTGATTGCAATGATACAGGTGTTGAGTATTTTATGAGTTAATGAATATCTTTTCGAATAAAACATATGAACGTAAACATAAATTTAGTATTCGGAAGCTTTGAAATGCTTGTACTTCGAACTATATTTCATTTTGAATGAATTGTTATTTTCTTGTTCTTCTTGTTTTCTTTTTGAATGATTTTTTTTTAATTAAATTGAGACAACACATAATTGAGATATTATTTACAGTACAAGTTCTAGACTAAGATGCAAAGTACCGAATAAACAAATTCTCATCACACATGGCACAAGTATTAATCAAAATGGATTAATTCTACTTCTAAGAGAGACGAGATCATAAGAAATTACAAAATAAAATAAGTTATATACAAAGTCACAGCCATGAGCTTAGATGTCAAGGAGTCTGCATTTTTTTAATCAAGCATTCACAAGAAAGTACTACTAAAAAATTAGGCCAAAATAGCAAGTATCACACCACTCAAAAGGGTCTTTATTTTCTCTCAAAACAAAATTAAAAGAAAATTTATTTCTAAAAAAATAAAAGATATTCGGTTCAAAGGGACTATCCTCAGGAAAAGAACCGAAAATAAAAGCTAAGAACTCATCCTAAAAAAGAAAAGACTCAATAAAACAATACAAATTAGGAATTTATTCCACCACCTCACACTTAAAAAGATGTCATGTCCCCAAAACATTAAGCAAAATTTTAAAATGGGCTTAGGAAAACCCCTCTGAAGCCTTTAGGCCTAGCTAGTAACAAGTTTACTTTATTTTCATCAAGGGTCGTCGCTCAGATTTAAGCTCAAACGTGCTCCTTATCTCCAAATATCGGATACTTAGACTTCTCCAAAACTTGTAAAAACCACACAAAAAATGACACTAAAAAAAAAAGAAGTTAACTCTAAATTGAGTTTCCTCCAATAAGCGCCTATTTAACGGTGCAACACGACACAAGTAAATTCACTTTTTCCTTTCCACTTTCAACTTATGAATTGTACCCCTAACTTTGTATCAGTTTTTCTGCTCCTCTCTAGGGGCGGTGGTATAAATACAAAGGAACCAAGTAACTTATGTCGCATCTTGCACTTCTTGGCCCTTAGGGCAGAAATGTCGTTTTATCTACGTGGACTAAAAAACTTTAGAATGTAGGGGTCTTGTTCCTCATCTATACACTCATTTATTAGTTCAAATTTTATAGAAAATGTATTGAATGAGATTCAAGTTACCTCAACTCCAAAGCAATATTTTTACAACATTGTCACTTTTGTACTCTTTATCAACATTAATATTAAGGAATAATATGTAATTTGAGTGGTTGAAATTTTTTAGTTTAAATTTTATCTACCTATTTATATAATAATGTAAGAAAATCTACCTATCTTACTGGCAATGAAAATTTTATCTATATATATATAATATATATATATATATATATATATTATTTATATCATGATTTAAATAAGATCACCAACATGCATGATCATATTTTCACATAATTTTTTTAAAATTCAAAACTGGTTGGGATTTCTTGTAGTGCTCTTCATATCATCTTTGATTTGATAACATTACACAAAAAATAATTAATCATGTGTCTAACGATACAAACAAAAATATTCAAAGTCAACTATTACCAATTCAATTCTAATAAAAATAAACTAATAGATAATTGAAGAGGGCTAAAAATTAATAGAGAGGAGTCGAATCTATTATTTTATGTTCTAAATTAATATATTGAAAATTGCACGATTCAAATTTAGAATCGTAATAAAAGGAGGGTTCAAAAAATCAAATATCGTGCTTTAAATTTGAGTTTCAAACCTCAAAGTGAATTTAAACGCAAACCACTAGTCAACCTTTGGTCTTGTGTTTATAGGAATTCAAATTCTATATATCTACATAAAATCATAATTTTAACCTAAAAACTTTGGGTGAACCGCCCTACACCTATCATGAACTAATCCCTCCTAATAGGCAAGTCAACATTTCTAATAAGGCATAAAATGTAGGATAAATGTGAAAATACTCCAAAAAATAACACAATCTTCCTTATCAGACTTGAATTGAAATTTTCATTTATTTCTTTTTAGACTTATATATCCTAATTATTAGTTGAATAATATATGAGTTGTATTTTAAAATGAGATTAAAAAAAAAACTATAATCAAATATTATTAATTTGATTCTCTTAGCCTGAATCAAACCACATAAATTAAAATGATATTTTACTTTTATTAGACTATATATAAATATGAATGTGCTAACGCTAGAGAAAAGATATTAAGTCAGCTATTATTACCAATTCAATTCCAATAAAAATAATCTAATAAATAATTGAAGAGGGATAAAAAGTTAATGGAGAGGAGTCTGATCTATTATTACTATGTACAAAATTAATATATCTAAAATTGTCATGATTTAAATTTGAAGTCGTAATAAAGGGGGTCAAAAAATAAATATAGTGCTTCTCATTTGAGTTTCAAACCTCAAAGTGAATTTTGAACGTAAACCACTAGTCAAACCTCTGGTCTTGTATTTAGAGAATTCAAAATCTATATATCTACATAAAATCGTACTAATTTTTAACCAAAAACTTTGGGTGAACCACCCTACACCTATCATGGACTAATCCCTCCTAATAGGTAAGTCAACCTATCCAATAAGGCATAAAAGTTAAAATAAATGTAGAAGTACTACTCCAAAAAATAACACAACTTACGAGATTATAATTTCAAACGCTTAGTTATAAAGTGAAGTCATAAAGAACTCACGAAATTCATATGCATTCCTGGTCAGACTTAGATTGAAATTTTCATATTCTTTTTAGACTCATATGTGTCCTAATTATTAGTTAAATTGTCTAATAACAATTATTTATTGAATCACAATCTTTTCTAAATATCTTGAGTTATTGACCATTATGATTTATAGAATCTCTATGATATGAGCTTTATTTTAAAATGAGATTAAAAAACTACATTAGAATATTAGTTAATTTGATTCTCCTAGCCTGAATCAAATCACATAAATTAAAATGTGATATTTTACTTTTATTAGACTATATATAAATATGAATGTGCACCTATTAAGTGCAATTCAAATTAAAACATAGAGCTAAAAAAAATGGCCTCATCAACAATTCTTTCAAGAAAATTCATTAAGCCTTCTCCCCCTACCCCTTCTTCACATAGACATTACAATCTCTCATTTAGAGATCAAACAGCTAATACTCTATATTTACCAATTGCTGCCTTGTACTCTAAACCTGAAAATCATACCATAACTCAAATATCCAATATTCTTGAAAATTCCCTTTCAAAAATATTATGCTTTTATTATCCCTTCGCGGGACGTATCAAGGATAATAAGTATGTTGATTGCAATGATATAGGCGCTGAGTATTTTCATGTTCATGTCAATTGTCGAATGTCTGAAATACTTAGCGATCCTTATAATGATGCTATTGAGATAGTATTCCCACAAAATTTGGCTTGGAGAGATTCCTTGTCAAAAGAAAGAAGTAGCCTTGTAGTGGTTCAATTGAGCCATTTTGATTGTGGTGGAGTGGGAGTTAGCTTATGTGTATCCCACAAGATTGC
Source organism: Solanum peruvianum (assembly GCA_027705065.1). Classification (NCBI taxonomy): domain Eukaryota; kingdom Viridiplantae; phylum Streptophyta; class Magnoliopsida; order Solanales; family Solanaceae; genus Solanum; species Solanum peruvianum. Next base: position 23,460 of record JAKWJD010000665.1, read on the forward strand.
TGATGGATACAGCGCGTTTAAGTTCCTTGGTGATTGGATTTCTATGGCTAGAGACGATCATAGATTAAATTTCCAACCATCTCCTCAGTTTGATGGAGCTTTGTTCCTTCCACCTATAGATAATCCTCCACCTATGCCTAATGTTGTGCCTGACCCACAACCATGTGTGTCAAGAATGTACAATTTGTCATCATCGACCTTGTCTAAACTCAAGGATATTATTGTTTCAACAAATTCACAAATACAAAATCCATCTCGCGTTGAAGTTGCCATGGCACTTATTCATAAGTGTGGGGTTGATGTGTCGATGTCAAAATCAGGCGTGTTTAGACCAACTATGTTATACCAGGTAATGAATTTACGCCCCCTTATTCCATTCAACACAATAGGAAATGCTACTTGTCTCTTTAGCACAAGAGCAATGACAAAAGATAACGTAACATTATCAAACTATGTTGGTGAGTTACAAAAGGCTAAACAACAACTTCAACATGAATTGAAACATATGGACACAAATCAACTAGCATCACATGCAATTGAAAAACTTAAAGAGATTGTAAACATAGCAAATGAGGATGTATTTGACATATATTTTTGCACAAGTTTGTGCACTTTTGGGTCACATAAGATTGATTTTGGATGGGGTAAGCCCCCTAAGAGTGACTCAAGTGAAACATCCAACTAAAAATAAATTTATGTCCTGGATGATCCAAGTGGAGAAGGGATAAATGTACTAATCACTTTGACTGAAGCTGATATGTTACTATTTCAAAATAACAAAGAGCTTCTAGAGTTTGCTTCTCCAGTTGTTGAGTCGTCTTTGTTAGGGAGCACTTTACCTTTCAACGTGGGACTTTCTGACGTGAAATCAAAATTATAGTCGGGCTCTAATATGAGTATCGAACACCGAATGAGAAACTAAAAAAATAAAAGCTATCTCATGACCAAGCAATATGTGTATTTGTTTATTTTTTTTTTATTTATTTATTTTGAGAACATGTTATAATTGTCCAGTTGCATTTATAAAACACACTTATATATATAAAATAAAAAAGTCCAAGAGAAGCATATTTATCTTACTGATTTCATGTATATGTATATACAAAAAAAATTTGGTGAGACTCAAAATGTGAGTGCTCTTTCTTTTCTAAGCCAGAAGTAGTAAATTTTGGAGCTTTATTCAAGAGCTATCAATATGGGTTAGCCACCCCATTCGGGCTAACACACACAGATTTTGACATTTTACGGGCTAGGTCGGGCTATCCCATTTTTGGTGTGGGTCAAGAAATGGTCGGCCCATCCCACAAGTACGTGGGCTACATGCATAAATGGGGTTTGAATCTTAATCATTCAAATTTGCCTCATTAAGTGTGTTTATTGTTAAGAACTGGATCTTAATTATTCAGATTCAGTTCATTAAGTTCGTTTATTTTATTTTCTTATAAGTCTCTTAATGGGTCTGAGTATATCTGAATGAATCGGATCTGTAACACACCCTTAACACTATTCAGACTAAAAAATAAGACTCCTATCTTAATTCAACTAAATCACAACAACTCATAAAATTTGGTTTCTTATTTAATTAATATTAATTACATGCTTGCCATTATAATTTCGTTTATTCATATTAACTTAATATACATCTTTTACTTTCATAAATTAATCAATATATTTGAATTGATAAGCACTCCCATGATATACTATTTAGCACGGTTTCAAAAAATAAGAAAGTATTAGTTATTTGATCGATAACAATAATAAATTCTATAATAAAATAAAATAAAATATTTTCCTAACTAAATATTTACTACTCTATATAAACTATTTCAAATTGCATTATATTAGATTCTCAAAGTATTTGCAGGCAAAATATAGTCATATTAATGATGTAACTTGATGTTGAGTTCTTAAAAGATAAATCATATTACCTTATTACAATAAAAATGTTCAAAATATTATTTTATATGAAAAGAAAAACTATTTTACTAACAAGGTTTTTATAATATTTATTGATATAATGTTTAATTTCATATATGCATTCCTTATCAGACTTAAATGAAATTTTCATATATTCTTTTTAGACTTATATATCCTAATTATTAGTTGAATGATATATGAGTTGTATTTTGAAAAAAATGAGATAAAAAAACCATATTCGAATATTAGTTAATTTGATTCTCGAAGCCTCAATCAAACCACCTAAATTGTAATGATATTTTACTATATAAATGTGAATTGTGCACCTAAAGATGTTATACCTCTTTGAAAAATATTAGCTTTCAAAATAAGTTAAAAATATAATAGATAAAAATATTTATTTTCTTATTTTGTAATAAAAGTCAAAACTAGACAACTTTAACAAAAAAAAAAAAAAAGAAGATGGTCACTTAGCGTTAAATGTCTGTTTATTTCTTTGGGATTCAAATTATATATATAGAATATATTTTTAGATTATTGTCAAGTGTGTGGTTGTCATTAGATTATTGTCAAGTGTGTGATTTTGAGTGAGTTCATGGAACTCCAACGCCTCTTCTTTCCATTCTCATGGGCCACGAAGGCTCAATAACGAATTCATCGAGTCAACCCTTAAAATTGACGTATAGATCCCAAGCGAAGGAAGTTGAGTCGAAAGAGTTGAAGAGATTGGGATAATTAATCCAAATTTATTTTATCGTATTGTATTTATTTTGGGCATAAGCCTCGTCGTTTTTTTTATATTTTTGTATTTATTATTTATTTAGACTAGGACAGGTACGAAAAAAATGGATCAAAACCCAAAAAGAAAATGGATTAAAAACCCAAAAAGTCAAATAGGTCAAAACCCAAAAGAAAATAGGTCCAAATTTTTAGTCCAGGCGGACAGATAAACCGGACATGGACCCAACCCTCCCTCTCTCTCTCTCTATCTCTCTCTCTCTCTAGTTGCCTACTCCAGTTAGCTATCTAACTACATCGTTGAGCGAGGATAAAATAAAGCATTTATATTTCATCATGTTTCGTAACCAAACGAGCTCATCCGGGCGTCACTTTTGAACACAAATCACCTCAACTTAATGGGTCGATCAAACTCTCTATATCCTCCTATCTAATCCTCTCTCTAGATTTTAAGATTAAACAATAGATTTATCTTATGATGCGAAAGCATAAAATACTAAAACAAAAAGATAGAAGTAACTTATAGTGACAACCAACAATTAATTCATAAGCCTTAAATAATCAACATTCAATCCGTAACTACAGCTTCAGAACTAGGGCATTTAGTCACTAATCTCTAAGAAAACAACAAGAAGAAAAAGAACCCTAAAAAGTATTGATAATTTTCTACTCCTTATAATTGATCCCCAAATAATTATTTCTATGAATTATTTATAGAATTAAAAACCCTAAATAAAATAACTGAGTCCAAAATCAATTGTAATTCCAAAAATCAAACGGAATTCGTGTTCCGTGCGTGAACCACCTCAAAATTTGAGGTAGTCTGATGTGAATGACACGTGACACCAGCTAACTGCAATTCAGTTTGAATTTTGTCGATCTTTTCCATATCTATAAAATATTAATATAAAATTCAATTTAATCCATCAAGTTGTCAGTTTGATTTCCTTCTTCAACCTTTTATCTTTAATTCATTTTATCTTCAAATTTCTTCAACTTTCACCAATTTATTCCTACAAATAAAATACACTACTTAGCAATATCTATAAAATTCATGCTTAAAAGGACAATTATAAATAATAAATATGAGACAAATAATGATTAAAATATATATTTTTGATCTCACATCACACCAAAAAAATATTAAAAGGTTGTGCTTTGAAATTTTCTTCTATAAACAAAATTGATTTTAAAAAGGTTACGGGAACCAAATGCCTTTGTATTGAACTAAAATTTTGAGAAACTCTCTCTTCTAGGAGGGATGAAATTATCTCTTTTTGTATTTCATGTTCATTGAAATCTTTTTGTATTTTGTTTTTTGGTGAGACTTAAAAATTGATAATCAATAGGAAAACAACTCCAAATTTTGGGATATATTGAGAGGAACAAATCCCTAACTTTTAGAATTATATTTAGAGCATTTGACATTGTTATTGTAAGGCCAAAAGCACTTGTTTTAAGTAAAAATATATTCATTTTGAAAAAGAATTGTTTAGTTTAAATCCCGCGTATCATTATCATGTCCAACAATGTTACTTTATTTATATATATAATGATAATAAAATAATATATATAGAGAGAGAAAAGATATAAAGGCACCAATAAAGTTGTTTCGAATTTTTAAAAAGACACCTTAACTTTGCAGATATCCTATTACCCAATAAAAGTATTAAATATCTTTGTAAAAGAACCATTTTGATTTATTTTCTCGCCATGTTTGTGAACACGCACATAACGCGCGTGAAGGTCTACTTTTGCTGTCAAAAATCAATTGAAAAGTGTCACGTTTCAATCATGTTCTTTATTAATTGTTTACCTCATCATCTTCCTCAAATTGGGTTACAATTGCCACAAATGTGTTGAACTTAATTAATGGCAGAGCAAATATCATTAACACAAATTTACCTCATCATCTTTCTCAATGATCTTTAATAATATTAATTAGGGTTTGGACTAATCCCTCCTAATAGGTAAGTCAACCCTTCCTTTATGAGACTTAAATTGAAATTTTCATATATTCTTTTTAGGTTCATATGTCCTAATTATTAGTCGAATAGTTTAACAATTATTATATTTTGAATCACAATCTTTTCTAAATCTTGTAAGTTATTGATCATTATGATTCATAGAATCTCTATGATATGAGTTGTATTTTAAATACAAAAATACAATAAAAAAAACTATATTGAAATATAAGTTGATTTGATGTTGTAACCTAAATCAAAATACATAAATTGACATGATATTTTAATAAGACTACTATATAAATGTGAATGTGAACCTATTAAGTGCAATTCCAATTTTTAAAACATAGAGCTAAAAATGGCCTCATCAACAAATTCTTTCAAGAAAATTCATTAAGCCTTCTCCCCCCACCCCTTCTTCACATAGACTTTACAATCTCTCTTTTAGAGATCAAACAGCTAATAATCTATATTTACCAATTGCTGCCTTGTACTCTAAACCTGAAAATCATACCATAACTCAAATATCCAATATTCTTGAAAATTCCCTTTCAAAAATATTATTCTTTTATTATCCCTTTGGGGGACGAATCAAGGATAATAAGTATGTTGATTGCAATGATGTAGGCGCTGAGTATTTTAATGTTCATATCAATTGTCAAATGTCTGAAATACTTAGCAATCCGTATAATGATGCTATTGAGATAGTGTTCCCACAAAATATGGCTTGGGGTAATTCCTTATTAGAAGAAAGAAGTAGCCTTCTAGTGGTTCAATTGAGCCAGTTTGATTGTGGTGGAGTGGGAATAAGTATATGTCTATCCCACAAGGTTGCTGATGGGTATAGCGGGTGTAAGTTCCTTAGTGATTGGGTTTCTATGGCTAGAGATGATCATAAATTAAATTTTCAACTATCTCCTCAGTTTGATGGAGCTTCGTTCTTTCCACCAATACATAATCCTCCATCCATGCCTAATGTCGTGCCTGATCCAGAACGATGTGTGTCAAGAATGTACAATTTGTCATCATCTACCTTACTCAAACTCAAGGATATTGTTGTTTCAACAAATCCACAAATACAAAATCCATCGCGCATTGAAGTTGCCACAGCACTTTTTCATAAGTGTGGGGTTGATGTGTCAATGGCAAAATCAGGCGTGTTTAGACCATCTGTGTTATTCCATGTAACGAATTTACGCCCTCCTATTCCATTCAACACAATAGGAAATGCTACTTGTTACTTTAGCACAAGAGCAATGAGTATAGATAAAACAACGTTACCAAACTATGTTGGTGAGTTACAAAAGGCTAAACAACAAATTCGATGCGAATTGAAAGATATGAACACAAATGAACTAGCCTTACATGCAATTGAAAAAATTAAAGAGATTGTGAACATAGCGAAAGAGGATTGTTTTGACATGTATTTTTGCACAAGTTTGTGCACTTTTGGGTCACGTAAGATTGATTTTGGATGGGGTAGCCCCCTAAGAGTGACTCATGTGAAAGATCCAATGAAAAATAAATTTATTTTCATGGATGATCCAAGTGGTGAAGGAATAAATGTACTAATCACTTTGACTGAGGTTGATATGTTACTATTTGAGAGTAACAAAGAGCTTCTAGAGTTTGCTTCTCCCGTTGTCCAGTCACAAGAATAAGATAAAACATCGGGATGCGTAATCGTCTTTGTCTTTGTTAGGAAGCGTTTTACTCGCTAATATGGACTTTTCAGTGTGAATCTAAATTTAGTCGGACTCTGATATAGATACCAGATATCAGGTGGGAAATAAGCCATAATGCATGTGTGTTTGTTTATTTATTTATTATTTTGAGAATATGTTATAATTGTATTTGTAAAACACTTGTTACATTTTTATGAGTTTATGAATGTTTTTTCGAATAAAACATATGAACGTAAACATAAATTTAGTATTCGGAAGTTTTGAAATGCTTGTACTTCGAACTATATTTCATTTTGAATGAATTGTTATTTTCTTCTTCTTCTTGTTTTCTTTTTGAAAGATTTTTTTTAATTAAATGGAGACAACACATAATTAAGATATTATTTACAGTACAAGTTCTAGAATAAGATGTAAAATATGGAATAAACAAATTCTCATCACACATGGCACAAGTATTAATCACTTTGACTGAGGATGATATGTTACTATTTCAAAATAACAAAGAGCTTCTACAATTTGCTTCTCCAGTTCTCCAGCCATAAAAATGCATGTGTTTGTTTATTTTATATATTTTGGAGAATATGTTATAATTATTGAATTTGTAAAACACTTTGTTTATTTATGAGTACCAAAAGAAAAGAAATCATAAATCAAATAATAATAATAATAATAATAATATAATAATAATAATAATATTTACAATAGTTGGAAGATTCCAGGCTTTAAATATGTATTGGATGTAATGTATCATATTTTTGGCTTAAAACTAATTTTAGTTGTCAAGTTACTGGGTTACAAAATTAATTGTTTGAGTTGGGTTCACACCTCTAGCCGCCTAATCCATTTAGTTATCTAACTACCTCGTTGAGCGAGTTTAAATAGACTAGTCGCCTACTCCTGTTAGCTATCTAACTACATCATTGAGCGAGAATAAACACACTAACTGGCGAACATTTATATTTCATCTTGTTTCGTAACCAAACTAGTTGTTGGTCCAGGCGTCTCTGAACACAAACCACCTCAACTTATTAATAGGTCGATATAAAGCTCTCTAAATTCTCTGATCTATCTAATTCTCTCTCTCGATTTTAAGATTAGACAATAGATTTATCTTATGGTGCGCAATCATAATATAATAAAACAAGAATATAATAGTAACTTATAATGACAAATAAAAATTAATTCATAAGCCTTAAATAATCAACAATCAATTCGTAGCTACAACTCCACTACTAGGACGTTTAGCCACTAAACTCTAAGAAAACAACAAGAAGAAAAGAACCTTAAAAAGTATTGATAAATTTTAATTACTCTCTATAATTAATCCCCCCAAATAATTATTTTTATGGACTATTTATAGAAATAAAAACCCTAAATAAAATAACACAGTCCAAAACCAATTGTGATTCCAAAATCAAACGGAATTCAACTTTCGTGCGCGAACCGCCTCAAAATTTGAGGGCATCTGATGTGAATGACACGTGACAACAGTTAATTGCAATTCAATTTGAATTCTTCCGATGTTTTCCATATTGTTAGGAGAATTTATAAACTAATCATGTACTCTTTTAATATTTTAGTTAGTTAGTTAGTTAGGTAGTTAGTTAGTTACCTAATTACAAGTTAGTTAAAGAAAGTAGCTTTCATTTTTACTTAATTAGATTGTATATATAAGAGATGTAAACACAAATGTACATACACAGAAATATATAATTCTTCTTCAACTTCTCTGTAGCCTTCTTCTTCCTCTTCTATCGTCTTCTTCTTCATCTTCTTTAAGCTCATTAATAGAGCTTCTTCACATGGTATCAGAGCACAGGAGAATTTGAATCTCTGTGTTAATTCCTCCATAGTCTGAAGAGAAGAGTTCAAAGAGTCTTGGGTTGAAGATCTAGTGTTTGTCTGAATCGAAGACTGTTAGCTGTTCAAAATCGATCAATAATGCCTTCAACTGGAGATGGAGCTTCAAGTGAAGTTCAACAACAACTTCCAGTTACAACTACAGCCAAAAATGATCACAATCATCCTCTCTTTATACATCCTTTAGATACCCAAGGTTCTGTTCTGATTTCAATTCAATTACTGGGTTCTGAAAATTATTCTTTGTGGAGCAAATCTTTAAAACTTGTGTTACTTGGAAAAAACAAGTTAGGATTTCTACTTGGAACATGTAAAAAGGAGATGTATTCTGAATGTTTACATGATGTATGGGATAGATGCAATGCAATTGTTCTTGGATGGATTATGAATACTGTGTCTAAAAGTTTGATTATTACAGTAATCTATGGATCTGATGCTCATTCAGTATGGGAAGATCTACGTGAAAGATTTGATAAAGTCAATGCATCTAGGGCCTTTTATCTTAACAAAGAATTAGTCACTATGTCACAAGGAACTTCTTCTGTGTCAATCTATTTTTCAAGATTGAGAGAGTTGTGGGATGAGGCTGAAATATTGATTCCTTGTCCTTCATGTGCTTGTCCTGAATCTAAGCAATACATAGAGCATTTACAATTTCAAAAGTTTTGGCAATTTCTGATGGAACTTAATGAGTCGTATGCTCATGCAAGAAGCCAAGTCCTTATGCAGATTCCAGTTCCAAGTGTAAATCAGGCCTATGCTATGATTGTTAGTGTTGAGAGTCAAAGAATACATGGTGTGTTTTATCGAAAAAAAATTCATTCGAAAAGAGTTTGTTTTATTTTGACTTTTAGGAGTCGCCACTTAATTTTTAAGAAAAATCAAGAAAAACTAGTTTCTAAACAACTTAAACAGAAAAAATTGTTTTGAAACATTTTAGGGGGTTCGGGATTCCTATTAGCATCTTAGGAAGGTGTAAGGCACCTAAGACACTCCGTTAAATACGGTTTTCCAACGACTAACTTATTGACAATTTTTGTTTTAACTTTTGCAAATCTTTAGTTTATTTTAAATTTATTAGAACGTTACTTAGACAAATTTTTTCAAAGTTTTGAAATATATTGTTTATTTTGCGAATTTTTATGAAGCCTAACTTAAAGTTACAAGTTTTGGAATATATATCTTTGCCAAATTTTCCTTAAAGTTAAGGCTCTCTAAACTCAAACGGACTTGTGAAATATTATTGTTTTAAGACTTCTTTAAAGTTTAAACTTTTAAAACTTTAACTCTAAGCCAACTTGCAAACTTAAAATTTTATTGCTTTAAGATTCCGTTAACAATTAAATTTATTAGAGTCTTACTTAAAAATTCACGAGTTTGAAATTTTTATCGTTTTGAGATTCCATTTTAGTTTTAAGGTTTTGATAAAATAAAAGGCGTTCGATGGGGTTTGGATTCTTCCAATCCTAAGCTAATGACATTCACCACAAAAACGTAGACAAGTAGCAAAGATATATATATATATAGAGAGAGAGAGAGAGATTTGGGTCCAAGTCTTCGGGTTTTGTTTGCCTTGAACGAAACTTGGACCCACCTATTTTTGGGTTTTTAAACCCATTCACCTGTCCTAGTCTAAACACATAAATAATTACAAGAAAGTAGAACAATAAGGACTTATGCCCATTACAAAGTAAAAAAAAACGGAATAAGATAAGGTGAGGTCTTCTAGTCCGTTTTGGACTTTCTTCAATCTTCGAGGAATTGGGATTGGCGTATGAATGCCTTGATAGGTTGACTTCAGGGATAGGAACATGTGAGTCTTTACGACTCTCTCGAAATGCCAAGAGGGGAGAAATGGGAGTTCGGAATGAACTCGAGGCCAAATTTCATGCGACATAAAAAATAAGGAGTAGTTAGAAGAAGACGTCGTAGAACAAAATGAAGTAAAATATAATGAGATAACCCAACACAAATTAATGTAATGAAAACAGAATAAGCTATGTGCCAAAAAATAATTTAGGAAGCTAAACAAAATTTTCGGGAAATTCTCATATTCTACACTAAAACTAAGGCACCAAATTTCAGCATGTATGACAACAAAAAAAAAACTTAATAGTCTTCGTTAGCAACAAACTAGGATGAGGAAAACGACGTAAACAGTCAAATCCAAATGAAAATATTCATGACAATCACTCGGATACGTTGAATTGAACCTGCTATAGTGCAAGACATTATGACAAATATATATGCGTAAGCGGAGTTTCACATCAAAGCAAATCTATGGCCGGAAGCAGATTCATCACTATTTTTTGTGGCTTACAAAGAGTAAAACTACTAACAGGCAACTCGCGTATTTGAGAGTTGAACAAGCAGACACCCCTGCTGTTCGGGAACTCAAATCTGCATTCATAAACATGAGATACTACTATCTTTTTTAGCACTGAAGCAAGCCCCAAACAGAAAGAATAAAATGACCATCAGCATGAATCAGTTTCAGAAAAGTACATGACGTTACGCCTCATGAAAATACCATCTGTTTAATCGAACGAGCAATAGATAGAACTATGAAGATAAAATTTCAAACGTTGATAACAACACATCAAGAACATGCGCGTAAAGAAACAAGAAAACTATAGAGGAAGATACATTAAGAAAGTATGACGATACTCTCGGGTTCGAACAATTAACAAGCAGACATGATATCTCATACTTTACAGCAACACAGGCCATGATTCAACATTCAAGTGCTTAACAGATTGATCCAGCACAAACAAACTACCAACCAAATCCGACTAACAGCGAACCCAACATGCTAAACGACAAAGAAAAAGGTTTCGAAACGGAAGATTACCTTTTGGTGTGCAGCGAACAGGGACGGACGAGCAACGACAGCGATGCAGCTACTTCCACCACACGAACACGAACATGAAAAGAACTCTACCTCAGGCCGAATGTAACTTCAAGATTGGATTCGAAAAGCGAATCAAAGCAAACCAACAATCTCTAAAAATTCGTATCATGTTTTTGTGGTAGAACCCTCCAGAATTCAAGACAAATCTTCCAAATCTAATCCCAAAATTTTAACCCAAAATCGCCAACCAGACAGAAAAAAGAAAACAGATTTCGAACAAAATTTTCTCCAAAATTCCAACTTCAAAAAAAACCTCTCGAATGTCTAACTCAAAAGAAAACTCTCAGAAAAATGTCCAACCTCAGAATCGCTAACCCAGAATCTCCAAGAAAAAAATTCCAACTTCAAAACCTTCAACCCACTTTCTAAAGTCCAAACTCCTTTTTCTTCCCCCGATATTCTGAAAATGGAGGGGGGTTTATATAGAGGGATGCTAGGGTTTCGAAGGGAGCGGGTAAGACGAATTTGAAATTCGAAAATCGACCCCATTGCTAAAGAGAAAAGGGGATTTGTGGCTGTCGGTGGGTCTTCGCGTGGGGTAGGGAGAGAGCGTGAGGGAGACACGGATGGGTCTACTTTTCCGAGATTCGCGGTTACTTTCTCTTTTTCGCTGGATCGAGGGGTGTGGGAGACGAGAGAGAGAAAGAGAGGGAGGGGCGAGAGAGTCGCGTGAGAGCGTGGGAGACGCGGGGTGTGTCGTCTGTTGGAAGAAAAAAAAAACGCGTGAGGGAGAGTGTGGGGAGAGGCGAGAACACGCGAGGGAAGGAGAGAGACGAAGAGAGCGTGGGGAGGGGGGCGAGAGCGAGAATCGCGACTGGGGGGAAACATTTCTGGAAACTGCGTGGCTCCGGTTTCTGGGAATTTTCTCTTTTCTGCCTGGGGGTCGCGTGAGGGAAGAAAAAGAGCGTGAGGGAGAGACGAAGGCAGGGAGAGAGCTGAGAGTCGCGCGTGAGGCGAGGAGTGTGGGAGAGATGCGAGGCAGATTTTTGGGATGTTGTCGCGGTTGGCTTCTGTTGGGTTTCTGCGTGGGGGTTGCGTGAGGGGGGTGCGGTTTCTGGAGAGAGGGAGACGAAGGAGAGACGCCGGGAGAGAGGGAGAGACGCCGGGAGAGACGCCATTTCTGGGGAGGCATCTTTTGCTGGGAATTTTGGTGTATTCTCTTCTGAAGAACGTGGGGGAAAGGGGGAAGAAAGAAAGGGGAACGGGTCGGGTCGGGTAGGATGGGTATTGGGTCGGGTAGGATGATGGGAATTGGGCTGATTTAAAATTCAGGATGGATTGGGCCTGAAATTTGGGTTGGATTTAATTTTAAGTTGTGTTGGGTTGAATATACACATATATACCGGCTGTATACATACATATGTAAACATTTATACCGTTCTATTTTCACAAAAATTATAAAACTAATTACTTAACTAATTTGGAAAATTCACGAAGCATCGATAATTAATTTATACCGACGTGGGTCAAAAATTGGGTGTCAACATGGTGCAGGAAGTACATCTTCACCTGTAGAAGCTTTATCTGAAACAACATTGATGAGTAATAGAATGCCTCTTAGTTCTCATTCTGGAAATAGTGGATACTACAATAATAATACAGCTTCCTCAGGAACAGGAAGGGGAGTGTCTAACTTTCAGAATAATGGATATAGAAATAAGGGGTATGGAGATGGAAGAACTAGTTATTATGGAGGAAAGTCCCAACTCTACTGTGAATTTTGCCACTATAAAGGTCATACAAAAGAAACTTGTTATAAACTCCATGGTTATCCAAAGAAGAAAGGAGGAGTATCTTCTTATGCAAATAATGCTTCTGCTGGCAATGAGTCTGGAATGGTTGATTCAACTTTAGGTTCAAATACTAGAGCAAATGAGTCATCTAATGATGCTACTTCAGGACAGGGTGTGTCAATGTTTACTCTAGAGCAATATTATGAGATCTTGCAGATGCTGAGAAAATGGAAGAGTAAAGAAGTGGATACAATGGCCAATGTAGCTACTTCAGGTGTATCTGGGACATCAGGTAATTTTACAGCTCTAATGTCTGATATGTCACATATTAACTGGATTATAGATACTGGTGCCTCCAATCATATGGTTCACAACTTTGGTTTAATGAGTCAGTCTACAAATCTTGATGTTCAGGGTTGTATGAGAGTTAATTTACCTACTAGTGATCAGGTGTTTATTAGTCATGTTGGTTAATCTTTGGTTCTTAAAGACAAATTAGAAAAGGATTTGTTGTTTGTTCTAGAATTCAAGTATAATCTTCTATCAGTGTTACAACTAACAAAACAGTTGAAGTGTGCTGTAGTGTTTTTTCATGATTTTTGCATTTTTCAGGATCTCTTCAATGGGAGGGTCCTGGGGATTGGTAAAGAGAATCAAGGACTGCATATCCTCAAAACTGATGTCACAACAAAGTTTTTAAATGGTCAAGTGTCTTCTGGAGAATGTGCAAAGGAAGCTGCATGTAAAAGGATTAGACCTATTAGCTTTAATTCTACTGTTGATTCTTTAAGTAGTTTATGGCATAAAAGACTTGGACATGCTCCTCTAAAAGTGCTAAGTAGAATAAAGGAATTGAACATTGTACATGTGCATGATCATCATTGTTCTATATGTCCAATTGCCAAGCAATCAAGACTGCCTTTTCTTACTAGTCTTTCTCATTCAGTTTCAGTTTTTGAGATTATACATGGTGATGCATAGGGACCTTACAGAGTGCCTAATCATGATGGTAAAATATATTTTTTAACACTTGTAGATGATATGTCCAGGTATACTTGGATTTTTCTATTACACACTAAATCAGATACTGTGGTAGTGTTAAAAGATTTTGTGAGCTTGGTAAGACGTCAGTTTGGTGTAGGTATTAAGTGTATAAGAACAGACAATTAACAGAGTTTTTTAATAATCAAATGGATGATCTATTCAAGGCTAATAGGATTATACATCAGAGTTCATGTGTGTATACTCTTCAACAGAATGGAGTAGTTGAGAGAAAGCATAGGTCTATTCTTAACATGGCTAGAGCTATAAGATTTCAGGCTGGTGTACCTCTACAGTTTTGGGGATTTTGTGTTACTACTGCTGTATACATATTGAATAGATTACCTACTGTGTTGTTACAAGGATAGAGTGCTTTGAAAAATTGTTTGGACAAGTTCCTAGCCTTCAGCATCTTAGAGTGTTTGGGAGTCTATGCTATGCTACAGATCCTAAAACTCTAGACAAGTTTGCGCCTAGAGCTGTTCCAGCTGTGCATATGGGGTACTCAATGAACAAGAAAGATTATATTCTGTATAATTTGACTTGCAAATCTTTTTTTATAAGCAGACACACTGTGTTTAAAGAAGATATATTTCCTTTCAAGAATCTAAATCCTTTCCAGATCATTTGTTTCCTATTCTGGATCTTCCTGATAGCTCCTATACTGATTCATTTGTATCAGCTTCTGATAATACTTCTATTCCAGTTTCGAATCCTACAACTTCTATACAGTATCAGACTTCCTCTAATATTACAGCACCCTTAGTTCCTTTAAGAAGATCTTCTAGACAATCTAAGCCACCTATATGATTAGATTCATATGTGACTCAAAGTGCACAAAATGCATATTTATATCCTATGTCACAATATGTCACTTACTCTACACTAGCTCCTACCTATAGAGCCTCACTTGCTGCATATTCTACTATCTTTGAACCTCATACATATAAAGAGGCCTGTCAAGATACTCATTGGGTGAATGCTATGAGAGATGATATTAATGCTCTAGAAGACAATAATACTTGGTCTATTGTTCCTCTACCTCCAACAAAGGTACCTATTGGCTGTAAGTGGGTGTTTAAAGTTAAGTATAAAGCATCTGGAGAAGTTGAGAGATATAAGGACATGTTAGTGGCAAAAGGGTACAATCAACAAGAAGGCTTAGACTATACTGAGACATTCTCACCAGTAGCTAAAATGGTTACAGTAAGGTCAGTAGTAGCTTTAGCTGCCTCATGTGGCTGGTTTATATTTCAAATGGATGTTCACAATGCTTTTCTTCAAGGAGATCTTCCTGAAGAAGTTTATATTCAGATTCCTGAAGGTTTTGCAAACCAGGGGGAGAAAAACATGGTTTGCAAGCTTCATAAGTCCTTGTATGGTTGAAGCAGGCACCAAGGCAGTGGAACTTGAAGTTAACAGAGGCTTTAGTTGATATGGGATTTTCACAGTCTAATTATGATTACTCACTCTTTACTAAGAACATAGGTAAAGATCTTCTAGTCATTCTGGTGCATGTTGATGATCTCCTTGTTACTGGAAGCAGTTTACATCATATACATCAAATAAGAGAGGAGTTACAACATAGGTTCAGAATGAAAGATCTTGGTGAGCTTAAATATTTTCTTGGAATTGAATTTTCTAGGTCTAAAGAAGGTATACTGATGAATCAAAGGAAGTATACTCTAGGACTTGTGTCTGAGTTGGGATTAGCAGGTTGTAAGCCTTCTTCTACACCCTTGGAGTTTAATCACAAGCTAACTTCTACTGTTTTTGATGAATTCATTGGAAAGAATGCTAATGCAGAAGACTTACTTCTTGATGATTTTGGAAAATATCAGAGGCTGATAGGGAAGTTATTATACTTAACTATGACTAGACCTGATATAGCCTTTGTAGTACAGGTTCTCAGCCAATATATGCACTCACCAAAATCATCTCATATGGAAGCAGCACTCAGAGTAGTGAGATATATAAAAGGTACTGCAGGTCTTGGATTGTTTATGACAAGTAACAAAGGAAATGAAATGGTAGCTTATTGTGACTCAGACTGGGGGGCTTGTGTAGAAACAAAAAGATCAGTTACTGGCTATATGATTAAACTTGGAGGAGCACTGGTTTCTTGGAAATCAAAGAAACAAAGCACAGTATCAAGAAGCTCTGCAAAAGCAGAATTCAGGAGTATGGCTACTACAGTTGCTGAAATAGTTTGGTTAAAAGGCTTGTTCAGGGAACTAGGAATGAGTATAAAGTTGCCTGTGAAAGTATTTTGTGATAACAAAGCTGCTATTCAAATAGCAGCTCATCCAATTTTCCATGAAAGAACAAAGCATTTTGACATAGATTGTCACTTTGTAAGAGAGAAGATACTTGAAGGACTTATTCAGACACAACACTTAGGAACAAGAGAACAACAAGCTGATATACTTACTAAAGGGTTGTGCAAACCTCAACATGAAGAACTAATTGTCAAGCTAGGAATGAAAAATGTATTTTTCAATTCTTAGCTTGAGGGGGAGTGTTAAGAGAACTTATAAACTAATCATGTACTCTTTTAATATTTTAGTTAGTTAGTTAGTTAGTTAGTTACCTAATTACAAGTTAGTTAAAGAAAGTAGCTTTCATTTTTACTTCATTAGATTGTATATATAAGAGATGTAAACACAAATGTACATACACAGAAATATACAATTCTTCTTCAACTTCTCTGTAGCCTTCTTCTTCATCTTCTCTCGTCTTCTTCTTCATCTTCTTTAAGCTCATTAATAGAGCTTCTTCATACAAATATATAAATATTAATATGATATTTAATTTAATACATTTTTATCTACTTGATTTTTTCTTCAACCTTTCATTTTTAATTTGTTTTATCTTCAAACTTCTTTAACTTTACACCAATTTACTTTAACAAATAATTACAATATTTTGTACAATCCATAAAATTCATGCTTAAAATATATATATATAAATAACAAATATGAGACAACTAATAATTAAAATATAGTTTTTGACCTCACATTACACCAAATGAAAAATATTAGAAGGTTGTGCTTTGAAAATTTCTTCCATAAATAAAATTGATTCTAAAAAGGCTAAAGGGAACCAAAAGCCTTTGTATTGATAGTAATCAAAAGAACTAAAATTTTGAGAAACTTATCTTCTAGGAAGGGATGAAATTATCTCTTTGTATTTCATGTTTGTTGACATCTTTTTGTTTTTTCTTTCTTCTTTGGTGAAGGGGGGGGGGGGGGATGCAAGAAAATTAAAAATTGATAATTGATAGGAAAACAACTCCAAATTTTGGTACATATATACGTAAAAAAATTCCCTTTTTAGGATTATATTTAGAGGTAATAACCAAAAAAGGGAATAGATGAACACGTGAAAAGATGAGATGAAATAGACAATTGAAACAAGTTGGTGAGATATGGGCCGATCGATTGTTGTTACGAGACTAAAAACACATACTTTGAGTAAAAAATATATTTATTTTGGAAAGAAATTGTGTGATTAGCTAATCGGTAAAACTGTTTATAGATAAAAATAGAATCAATTTTTCTATTGTTGGGATGAAGCTATAATTTTTTTTAAAATAGCAGAAGCAGAAAATATTTATTACCAGATCAAAATATCTCTGCAATATGCATGTTGGTGATCTTATTTCAATCATGATATAAAGAATATATATATATATATATATATATATATATAGATATATATATATATATATATATATATATATATATATATATTTTCTTTATATCATGATTGAAATAAGATCACCAACATGCATGATCATATTTTCACATATCTATTTTTAATTCAAATCTATTTGAGATTTCTTCATGTCATCTTCGATTTGATAACATTACACTTAAAGTAATTAATCATGTGTCTAACATTAGAGAAAAGATATTCAAGTCAACTATTACCAATTCTATTTTAATAAAAATAAACTAATAAATAATTGAAGAGGGGTAAAAAGTTAATGGAGAGGAGTCTGATCTATTATTACTATGTTCAAAATTAATATATCGAAAATTGTCATGATTCAAATTTGAAGTCGTGATAAAAGTGGGTTAAAAAATTAAATATAGTGCTTGGGATTTGAGTTTCAAACCTCAAAGTGAATTTTGAATGTAAACCACTAGTCAACCTTTGGTCTTGTGTTTAGAAAATTCAAAATCTATATATCAACATAAAAACTAGTACTAATTTTTAACCAAAAACTTTGGGTGAACCACCCTACACCTATCATGGACTAATCCCTCCTAATAGGTCAGTCACCTATCTAATAAGGCATAAAAGTTAAAATAAATGTAAAAGTACTGTTGACACCCAATTTTGACCGACCTTTAACCATTTTAGAATTATATTCGACTAAATACGTATTTTTAAAATTTACTTAAAGTTTTAAAGTTTTAGTCGATATTTCCTCAAAATTATATATTTTAGTATCATTTACTTTATAAAATTATTGTAAATATTATTATATTTTTAAAAAAATTATTAATGAATTTCAAATATTTTAAAATTTAAATGATTTTTTCAATTATACAAAATATTTTAGAAATTATTCAAGTTCTAGCCTATTTTATTCTAATTCCTTTCAATTCTAGCCACTCCAATTAAAATTTTATTACAATCATAGCCATCTCTTTCATTTCAATTCTAGCCACTTTAATTGCAATTTTAGCCATTCCGTATCTAACTCATCTAATTTCAAGAAATCATCTATTAATCTCATCCGTCCGTTTAAATAACTAAATCCTAGATCGAATCCTAACCCCTCATCTCTTCTAAAATCAATGGTCCAGATTTAATCTACATATTTTAACCTAAAAGACTCTAATCCCTAAAATAATTCTCACTCTCTCTTCCTCCCCTCCCTCTCTCCAGCCGCCTCTCTCTCTCTACCCATTCTTTCCGGCGAGCTCCCCTCTCCTTGCAGCCGGCAGCCACCCTCTCTCTCTTCTCCATTCGCTCCGGCGAGAGCAGCCACCAGCGACCACCTCTCCTCTTCCCTTCTCCCTCTCTCGCAACCCCTCTCTCTTTTCCTCCCATCTCTCCCTTCCCGCACCAGGCAGCAGACCAGTGGCAGCAGCTCCAGCCAGCAGTTCTTCCTAGGACTGCCAGGCAGCAGCAACTAGCAGCAATGCCTGGCCAGCGCCTCCTCTCTCCTCTCCTCCACCTCTCGTTCTTCTCGCCCTTCCCCTTCTTTTCCGTTCTCTTTTTTTTTTGCAGGACCAGGAGCAGCAGTAGAAGCGAGAACCTGCAGCTCCGACAACTCCCACTGGCAAACACTCTGAGCGAAAATATGGATGAGGGCAGATCTTTACAGATCTGTCCGAGGTATTCTTTTATTCATATAGTAGTCTCAAATCATTGTGTGTATGGGCTGATTTGTTCTTGAAATTATTTCGCTTCTTGAATCCATGTTCAAATTATTTTACTCTCTTAATAGCTTCTAATTTGCTATGAACGTTTGCTAATTTGAGTAATTTTGGATGTGCTAAATCATTATTTGACCCTTTACTTCAGTCGATTGATGCCCATTGTATCTATGGTAAAAGTTTGGTTATCTAATGTGGTGTGTAAAATCTGGAAATTATCTTAATTGGTATATCTTTGAGATTTTGAATATTGTGTGACATTGTAATTATGTCGGAAATTTTTTTCACCCTTTTCATCTAAGTTAGAGTATAACCAATTAATTGAAATGATGTCTTAATGCTCGTTCATGTGTTAATAGTTTAACCTTTTGTTTTGATTGATGAATGGGTCATTCACTCGTTTAGCTGAACTAATTATTTTCTTGGCAATTTGCTCATTCATCTAACTACGGTAAGTCAACATTATTTGTGAACATTCATTATTTAGGCTAAATCTCAATAATTTGGTGACTCCTTAATTGATCTCTTTGCCTTGCTCTAGACTCTTTTCTTAATTGATAAGAAATTTTTAAAATTCATCCATTTTGGCTCTTCTTTATTTAAAGAAAATAATATTAATTAATCTCTCTTTCCTTAATATTTGGCTTTGATTAATTCTAATTTGTTGTTTATGACAACCTTTATTCCCTTGTCATATTAGTTGATCATATCATTGGTAAAATAAGTTAAAATAAATTTGAATTTGACTCTTCTTCACTTAAGGAAAATAAATTTTTTTCCTAATTTTATTTCTTACTTATTTATATTTAGAAATGACATGTTGTAATAAATTTGATATGATCCTTCCTTATTCATGAATAGATTAATCTTACTAATTTATTATTACTTGTTTATATTTTGTAACATAATAATAATTTAATATTATTTTGGAGCTTCTTTATTTAAGGTAAAAGAATATTATTTTCCTAACTTTATCATTACTTGTTTATTTTTGGTAATAAAACATTTTAAATATTTTTCTGATTTTGGCTACTCTTTATTTAAGGAAATATATACTACTCTTCCTAATTGTTCTTACTCGCTTATATTTGGTAAAAATATTTAAATAATTTGGCTGATTTGAATCTCCTTTTGAATAAGAAAATATGATAATTAATTGATTTCCTTCAATATCTCTTTCCCTTATTTGTTCCTAACTCTTCCACTATATAAATAAGACCCTCCCTTCATTATAAAGGAGATAGACATTCATTTTTACTCTCAATCACAAAACTCTCTCATCATTCTCCTTTCTCTCATTTGCTCTCTTGCTACTTAACAAAACATTAATACTCCGGTAATTATTCAAGGCTTCTTCTTTGCTTCTTATTACTTCGTTCAAGTAAAGGTTGAATAAATCGTTTTGCTTAACGGGTTAGCATTCTTAACATTCACACCATCTTTACATTCATAATTTGTGTAAGCTATTGTTTTGTATGTAGAATTCTTCGTTAAACGATCGCATATTGTCTCACCTTAACTAACAAGTGTGATTACTTGTGTAGTTATTTAATTACTTTGACAGGTTTCATATTTGAAGTTCAAGTTGAAGATTAACTGAAGAAGAATTTATTTATTTGTTTGAATGTACATATATACCTATATATTTTCATTTTTTCGCTATTTTATTTATTCGAATGTTGTAACAATTGTAACCCTAAAAGATCATATAATAATTTATTTGGGGTCGTCTAGGGGAGGGGGATTTATATGCTTATTTGTTCGTTATATTTTTTTAGAAAATCATGCCTATAGGTTTGTTTTTTTTTTTTTTTTTTTTTTTTTTTTTTTTTTTTTTAAACCACCTAGATTTAATGTTTATAGGTGTTATAATCAATTTTCAATTTTCTTGATGCTTTGTCAATAAGTCTAAAAATAATAAATGAGATTCCATTAATTTTTAATGTAAAAATCAAATCCTAATAATCTAGTAGGTTGTTAGATATTAAAAAATGTTATAAATTTTCATTTGTCTTATCATGTAGAAATCATGTCTAAGGTTTAATTTGTTCATTTAAATTTACAAATTATGCATATATGTGTTACTTTTTTTGAACACCTAGAAATCATGTCTATAGGCTTGTAAATAAACTCTTAACATATCCATAAAAATAGAACTTTTTGTGCATATTTGTGCCCTCCCCCTAAAATTAGCTAATATTATTTCATGAGTAATTCCATTCGTTTTCTTGAAGATTTCCGCATTTCTTGCAATATGTTATTTTCTTAAAATTTTAATGATACTAAAATCATTTCATGCATTTAACAAACTACTTGGCTTTTGAATATTGCATATCAAAACCTTTGCATTTAATAAATTTACTACCCTTAATGTTTTACTAGTTTTTTTTTTTATTTACAAAGTGTTGCAACATAATTTTCTTAAAAGTCATTATTCAATCTTCGTTTGAAATTTTAGATTGATTGTGACATTATTTTTGAAATAAATTACAAGTACTATCTCCTAACCTATCGTTAGTGGGAAAGTCAAAGGAACTATGAGGTCTAGTTCCAATTTTTAAACCGACGCATCCTCGGAAGTACCACCTACCCATGAATTTCAAAAATAATATGTGCATTTATATGTAAATGTTTATGTGCTTACGTGTGAACTAAATCTTTTAAATCATTTTTTAAATAAACTATTTTTTAGACCGACCTCAAATCAAAATTGTTTCTATGGTGAGGAGCGCGATCAATAATATCGTGGCATCGTCCCTATAAGAAACAAACATTTTTTTAAAAAATAAAAATTCATATTCAACCTTGCTCAATTTTCAAAACCTACTTTTTTCACATATTAATTGTTTAATATTTATAAATTTTGTTTATAACTTAGTCTCATGCTTAAATATATTAAACTTGTTCATTTATTGTCATTACCTAGCCTTGCATGCTTAAATTAATAGTATTAATTGTTTTATATTTGTTATCACTTAGAGATTAAATAAATTAATAAATTAAACCCCTTGATTGCTACTTGTACCCCACATAGATTGCATGAGATACGGCGGGACCCACACTTGTGGACCTCGAGGGATGCCTAACACCTTCCCCTCGAGGTAATTTGAACCCTTACCCTAATCTCTGGCTCGTTGACCTTAGTTAGACTTAGTTAGGTTAGATAGGTGCCCTAACGCGCCTTAATTCGTTAGGTGGCGACTCCAAAAACTCAAAATCCCAAAAGAGTTGTTAGGTCGTGCACGAAACCCGTTTTCTGCGAAAATGGGGCGCGACAAGTACTCCAAAAGATAACACAACTTACGAGATTACAATTTCAAACGCTTAGTTGTAAAGTGAAATCATAAAGAACTTACGAAATTCATATGCATTTCTGGTCAGACTTAGATTGAAATTTTCATATACTGTTTTTAGACTCATATGTGTCCTAATTATTAGTTAAATAGTCTAATAATAATTATTTATTGAATCAATATCTTTTCTAAATATCTTAAGTTATTGACCATTATGATTTGTAGAATCTCTATGATATGAGCTTTATTTTAAAATCATTATTAAAAAACTATATTAGAATATTAGTTAATTTGATTCTCTTAGCCTGAATCAAACCACATAAATTAAAATGATATTTTACTTTTATTAGACTATATATAGATATGAAAATGCAATTCAAATTAAAATATAGAGCTAAAAAATGGCCTCATCAACAATTCTTTCAAGAAAATTCATTAAGCCTTCTCCCCCCTCCCCTTCTTCACATAGACATTACAATCTCTCTTTTAGAGATCAAACAGCTAATACTCTATATTTACCAATAGCTGCATTGTACTCTAAGCCTGAAAATCATACCATAACTCAAATATCCAATATTCTTGAAAATTCCCTTTCAAAAATATTATGCTTTTATTATCCCTTCGCGGGACGTATCAAGGATAATAAGTATGTTGATTGCAATGATACAGGTGTTGAGTATTTTATGAGTTAATGAATATCTTTTCGAATAAAACATATGAACGTAAACATAAATTTAGTATTCGGAAGCTTTGAAATGCTTGTACTTCGAACTATATTTCATTTTGAATGAATTGTTATTTTCTTGTTCTTCTTGTTTTCTTTTTGAATGATTTTTTTTTAATTAAATTGAGACAACACATAATTGAGATATTATTTACAGTACAAGTTCTAGACTAAGATGCAAAGTACCGAATAACAAATTCTCATCACACATGGCACAAGTATTAATCAAAATGGATTAATTCTACTTCTAAGAGAGACGAGATCATAAGAAATTACAAAATAAAATAAGTTATATACAAAGTCACAGCCATGAGCTTAGATGTCAAGGAGTCTGCATTTTTTTAATCAAGCATTCACAAGAAAGTACTACTAAAAAATTAGGCCAAAATAGCAAGTATCACACCACTCAAAAGGGTCTTTATTTTCTCTCAAAACAAAATTAAAAGAAAATTTATTTCTAAAAAAATAAAAGATATTCGGTTCAAAGGGACTATCCTCAGGAAAAGAACCGAAAATAAAAGCTAAGAACTCATCCTAAAAAAGAAAAGACTCAATAAAACAATACAAATTAGGAATTTATTCCACCACCTCACACTTAAAAAGATGTCATGTCCCCAAAACATTAAGCAAAATTTTAAAATGGGCTTAGGAAAACCCCTCTGAAGCCTTTAGGCCTAGCTAGTAACAAGTTTACTTTATTTTCATCAAGGGTCGTCGCTCAGATTTAAGCTCAAACGTGCTCCTTATCTCCAAATATCGGATACTTAGACTTCTCCAAAACTTGTAAAAACCACACAAAAAATGACACTAAAAAAAAAAGAAGTTAACTCTAAATTGAGTTTCCTCCAATAAGCGCCTATTTAACGGTGCAACACGACACAAGTAAATTCACTTTTTCCTTTCCACTTTCAACTTATGAATTGTACCCCTAACTTTGTATCAGTTTTTCTGCTCCTCTCTAGGGGCGGTGGTATAAATACAAAGGAACCAAGTAACTTATGTCGCATCTTGCACTTCTTGGCCCTTAGGGCAGAAATGTCGTTTTATCTACGTGGACTAAAAAACTTTAGAATGTAGGGGTCTTGTTCCTCATCTATACACTCATTTATTAGTTCAAATTTTATAGAAAATGTATTGAATGAGATTCAAGTTACCTCAACTCCAAAGCAATATTTTTACAACATTGTCACTTTTGTACTCTTTATCAACATTAATATTAAGGAATAATATGTAATTTGAGTGGTTGAAATTTTTTAGTTTAAATTTTATCTACCTATTTATATAATAATGTAAGAAAATCTACCTATCTTACTGGCAATGAAAATTTTATCTATATATATATAATATATATATATATATATATATATTATTTATATCATGATTTAAATAAGATCACCAACATGCATGATCATATTTTCACATAATTTTTTTAAAATTCAAAACTGGTTGGGATTTCTTGTAGTGCTCTTCATATCATCTTTGATTTGATAACATTACACAAAAAATAATTAATCATGTGTCTAACGATACAAACAAAAATATTCAAAGTCAACTATTACCAATTCAATTCTAATAAAAATAAACTAATAGATAATTGAAGAGGGCTAAAAATTAATAGAGAGGAGTCGAATCTATTATTTTATGTTCTAAATTAATATATTGAAAATTGCACGATTCAAATTTAGAATCGTAATAAAAGGAGGGTTCAAAAAATCAAATATCGTGCTTTAAATTTGAGTTTCAAACCTCAAAGTGAATTTAAACGCAAACCACTAGTCAACCTTTGGTCTTGTGTTTATAGGAATTCAAATTCTATATATCTACATAAAATCATAATTTTAACCTAAAAACTTTGGGTGAACCGCCCTACACCTATCATGAACTAATCCCTCCTAATAGGCAAGTCAACCTTTCTAATAAGGCATAAAATGTAGGATAAATGTGAAAATACTCCAAAAAATAACACAATCTTCCTTATCAGACTTGAATTGAAATTTTCATTTATTCTTTTTAGACTTATATATCCTAATTATTAGTTGAATAATATATGAGTTGTATTTTAAAATGAGATAAAAAAAAACTATAATCAAATATTTATTAATTTGATTCTCTTAGCCTGAATCAAACCACATAAATTAAAATGATATTTTACTTTTATTAGACTATATATAAATATGAATGTGCTAAAGTTAGAGAAAAGATATTCAAGTCAGCTATTACCAATTCAATTCCAATAAAAATAATCTAATAAATAATTGAAGAG
>JAKWJD010000666.1:0-66727 GCA_027705065.1 Solanum peruvianum
ACACTCTGAAAACGAACTTGATAAAATAAGCATTATAGATGAAATTAGAGTTCTTGAATTGTTGAGCAGGAATTTTAATGTCCTTTATTGAAATCGGTCAAAGATAACCATTAAAGCTCAAATGTTGAATTTTTTGGATGGACTCAACAGTGTTTACGTGATTGGCATAGCCATAACACGAATAAAGAGTGAAAACATCTACCATAGCTAAAGAACAATGGAGATTTTTTGAAAAATAGAAGGAAAGGGCAGGGGAAGATAGAGAGAGAGAGAGAGGGAGAGGCCGGGGGGGCCTCCGGCGACTTGTGAGTTATGAGATATTTTGGGGGGAGGCGATAAAACCCTAAAAAATATAAATGGACTTTGGGGGAGGGATAAACTGGGCAGGGTGGGTAGGGATTGTGAACAGGGGTGATGGTTTATGTCAGGGCTGCAACATATGGGCCCTTGTTTTTAGGGGTTCTTTTGGAATAAATGACATATATATATATATATATATATATATAGTTTATATATGTATATGTATATATGTATGTATGTATTTTATATATATATATATATATATTATATAATATATGTCACGACCCAAATCGGGGACGCGACTGGCACCCACATTTACCTTCTATGTGAGCGAACCAACCAATCTAAACCTTAACATTTCAATGTATATCAACAGAAAATAGTGTGGAAGACTAAAACTCATTAATAAAAACGATCAAACTATTATTATTATCCCCAAAATCTGGAAGTCATCATCACAAGACATCTATCCTCAAATTACTAAACTAAAACTGTCTAAGAAGCTAAAACAAATACTAGCTAGTCCATGCCGGAAGTTCAAGGCATCAAGACTTGAAGAAGAAGATCCAGTCCAAGCTAGACGCATTAGCTCACCCTGAATTTCCGATGGAGTGAAGACTGGCTAGACCTACTGTTGAGTTGAAGACGACGGAACGTTTGCTGCATTCCACAATAACAAAGAAGAAAACATAAAAGTAGGGGGTCAGTACAACCACAAGTACTGAGTAGATATCATCGGCCAACTCAAAATAGGGAACAGTATATATCAAGTAATATTATAAAACCAACTACAATACTCAACATGTAGCAACAATTACTATCATCATTAATAAATACCGTTAAGTTCACACATGAGGACTCAAGCCTCAATATCATACTCATTTGGGAATTGGGTTCATTAGATTGAGTATATTTACATCTTTCAAGATTCATTATCTTTCTTCCTCTTATGTCGGTACGTGACACTCCGATCTATATACTATCCTGGTGCCGGAACGTGGCACTCCGATCCTCATATACTATCCTGGTGCCGGAACGTGGCACTCCGATCCTCATATACTATCCTGGTACCGGAACGTGGCACCCGATCCATATACTATCCTGGTGCCAGAACATGGCACTCCGATCCTCATATACTATCCTGGTACCGGAACGTGGAAGCCGATCCATATGCTATCCTGGTGTCGAAACGTGACACTCCGATCCTCATTCTATCCTGGTACCGGAACGTGGCACCCGATCCTCTATTTCTATCCTGGTACCGGAACGTGGCACCCGATCCCCTAATTCATCAAGCCTTCTTTTATACTAAGGCATCATTCAATCTCATTATATAATATCAAGCCTTCTTTACACTAAGGCATCATCATTAACAAGTGAATTAGGGTTTCTTTCAAGATTTGGATTCAATACTTCATCATGCTTAGTTTATCACAATTTCATAGTCACAATCATGCAAGCATACAATTAAACACATAGCAGGGTTTATAATACTATCAATACATATCATTCACTATTAAGAGTTCACTACGAATATCGTAAAAACAATAACCTACCTCCACCGAAGAATTGGAATCAACAAGCGATTTCCCAAGCTTTGATATTCTTCTTCCTCGTTCGACTCTCTCACTCGATCAATCTCTCTCTCTCTCTTTTCTTTTGTTTTTTTTATTCAAACCCTCTTTCTTTACCCTAATTACATATAATTAAGTGTAAAAGATGGCAATAATACCCCACTAATTAACTCAAAGTTACCTCTTTTATCCCTCAAGTATTTGAGTTATTAATATAAACCCACAAAATCTATAATTAAGGAAAGAATAGTCCAAAACATCCCTTAAAACGTGTAAAGAAATCCGATTCTGCCTGGGATTTGCGCAACCTGTGACGGCCCGTCGTGCCTGCGACGGTCCGTCACGCAGGTCGTCGCAACATCCTAAATTCCATTTTTCACTAAGTATACTGTGACGGTCCGTCACACCTGTGACGGTCCGTCCTGCACTTCCGTCATGACGGTAGAGACTCGTTTCCCGTACCAAATTCTCAAAAGTTGAAGTGTTTTTGCAAGGGAGCTCACGACGGTTCGTCATGGCTGTGACGGCACGTCCTGCAGGTCCGTCACAGATTACAAAGAGTCGATTTTCAGTACCCAATTTCAGAATTCCTAAGTATTGAAACGAGAACCTGCGACGGTCCGTCGTGCCTGTGACTGTCCGTCGTGGGGTCCGTTGCCCAGCCAATTTTCCAGAAATAAAATTTGCTGCTCAGAACGACTAAAGGGTCGTTACAATAGATACCAATTTACCCATCGTTCGTCCCCGAACGATCAAAAGAAGAAAAACAATGGCGAAAAGGAGTACCTGAATCTGTAAACAGATGTGGGTATTTTTCTTGCATATCTGCCTCCTTCTCCCAAGTAGCCTCTTCAACCGGTCGATTCTTCCATTGAACTTTGATGGATGCAATCTCTCTTAACCTCAATTTGCGAACTTCTCTATCTAATATAGCAACTGGTTCCTCCTCATAATTCAAATTCTCATCAAGCAGAACTGAATCCCAACGGATAATGTAGTTTCCATCTCCGTGGTATCTTTCAACATGGACACGTGAAATAACCGGATGCACTCCGGACAGCCCTGGGGGAAAGGCTAATTCATATGCCACCCCTCCTCTATTCGCTTAAGCACTTCAAATGGTCCAATATACCTTGGACTTAGCTTACCCCCTTTTTCCAAACCGCATCACCCCTTTCATGGGTGAAACCTTCAACAAGACTTGTTCACCCTCCATGAACTCCAAGTCTCTAACCTTTCGGTCTGCATACTCCTTTTGCCTACTTTGCGCCGCTAGAAGCTTTTCTTGAATGCACTTCACCTTATCTAATGAATCCCTCAAGAGGTCAGTACCCCAAGGTCTAACCTCAAATGCATCGAACCAACCAATGGGAGATCTAGACCTCCTCCCATAAAATGCTTCAAATGGAGCCATATCGATACTGGAGTGATAGGTATTATTGTATGAAAACTCTGCCAAAGGTAAGAAGTTATTCCAATGGCCACCAAACTCTATCACACATGCACGAAGCATATCCTCCAACACTTGAATCGTTCGCTCAGACTGACCATCATTCTGAGGATGAAATGCAGTACTAAGGTCCAATCTAGTACCTAATTCCGCATGCAATGTTCTCCAAAACATAGAAGTAAACTCCGTTCCTCTATCTGATATAATGGAGAGTGGAACTCCATGCAGTCGAACGATTTCTGAGATGTAGATCTTGGCTAACTTCTCGGCATTGTAACTCACCTTAACCGGAATGAAATGAGCGGACTTAGTTAACCTATCAACAATCACCCAAATAGAGTCGTACTTACCCAATGTCTTTGGAAGACCAACCACGAAGTCCATCGCGATTCTCTCCCACTTCCATTCAGGGATGGGCATCCTCTGAAGTGTTCCTCCGGGCCTCTGGTGTTCATACTTTACTTGTTGACAATTTGGACATTTGGAAACAAAATCCACAATGTCACGCTTCATTCTGCTCCACCAAAAATGTTGTTTTAGGTCGCGGTACATCTTGGTTGCACCAGAATGTATCGAATATCCGGAACTATGAGACTCTGTCAGAATAGTGGTGATCAAATCATCGATGCGGGGTACACATACTCTTCCCTTAATCCTCAAAACACCTTCCCCATCGATTGTCGCTTCTTTAGCCTTTCCTTGCAACACTTTATCTCGAATTCGACCTAGTTTCTCATCATCAAACTGTTTTCCCTTGATCTTGTCAGGAAAAGAAGATCTCGCCTCCACACAAGCTAACAATCCTCCCTTCTCATTTATCTCTAGCCTCATAAGGACATTAGCCAGATTCTGAACCTCTCTAGCCAATGGGCGTCTAGAAACTTGTAAATGATCTAGACTTCCCATGCTTCCGGCCTTTCTACTTAGAGCATCCGCCACAACATTCGCTTTTCCCGGATGATACAAGATAGTGATGTCGTAGTCCTTCAGTAGTTCCATCCATCTCCTCTGTCTCAACTTCAAATCTTTTTGAGTAAAGACGTACTGTAGGCTACGATGGTCCGTATAGACTTCACACTTAACCCCGTACAAATAGTGTCTCCATTGCTTTAGTGCAAATACTACCGCGGCCAACTCCAAATCATGGGTCGGATAGTTACGTTCATGCACCTTTAATTGCCTTGAAGCATAAGCAATCACATTCTTCTCTTGCATTAGCACTGCACCCAACCCAGAATAGGATGCATCACAATAAAGGATGAAGTTTTTACCCTCTACTGGTAAGGTAAAAATTGGTGCAGTAGTCAACAAGGTCTTGAGCTTCTGAAAGCTTTCCTCACACTCATCCGACCATACAAATGGAACATTCTACTTAGTCAAGTTCGTTAATTGGGAAGCAATAGAAGAGAATCCCTTGACGAATCGGCGGTAGTAGCTAGCTAAACCCACAAAACTCCTTATTTCTGACACGTTTGTAGGTCTTACCCAATTTTTCACCGTCTCAATCTTAGATGGATCCACCATCACCCCATCCTTAGAAACCACGTGCCCCAAGAAGGACACTGAATCTAGCCAAAACTCACACTTGGAGAATTTCGCATAAAGCTTTTTCTTTCTCAACAACTCTAACACCATTCTCAAATGCTCCTCATGTTCCATTCTTACTCTTGGAGTATATCAGTATATCATCAATAAACACAATCACAAGAGGTCCAAATATGCTTGAAAATTCCGTTCATCAAGCTCATGAAAGCAGCAGGGGCATTCGTAAGACCAAAGGACATTACCACAAATTCATAATGCCCATACCTAGTTCGAAAAGCAGTCTTTGGCACATCCGTTGCTCGTATTTTCAACTGGTGATAACCGGATCTCAAGTCAATTTTAGAGAAGACACAAGCACCTTGTAACTGATCGAACAAGAAATCAATGCGAGGAATGGGGTATTTGTTCTTAATAGTTACCTTGTTCAGTTGTCTGTAGTCTATGCACATCCGAAAACTCCCATCCTTCTTCTTCACAAACAAAACCGGAGCACCCCAAGGAGATGCACTTGGTCTAATGAAGCCTTTACTCAACAACTCTTGAAGTTGTGCCTTTAACTCTCTTAACTCCGCGGGAGCCATTCTATAAGGGGGTATAGAAATGGGGCGAGTACCCTGTTCAAGATCAATACAGAAGTCAATATCCCTATCCGGTGGCATACCAGGAAGATCTGCAGGGAACACATCCAAAAACTCACGGAATACCGAAACTGACTCCATCGAGGGTACTTGGGTAGTGTCATCCTTGAGATGTGCCAAGAAAGCTAAACACCCTTTACTCACCATTTTCTTAGCACGAAGAGAGGAGATGACATGCACCGGATTGGAAGTGTAGTCACCCTCCCACACTAACGGATCTATCCCAGGCTTGGCTAACGTCACTGTTTTAGCATTACAATCCAAAATCGCAAAATTCGGAGAAAGCCAAGTCATACCCAGAATTACACATCAAAGTCCCATTTCTAAGATAACCAGATCTACATAAGTGGTGCTCCCCACGAAATTCACCAATCAAGACCTATACACTTTTTCGACTATCACAGACTCACCCACCGGAGTAGAAACACGAATAGGCATGTCAAGTAATTCACAATGTAAATTAAGACCATTAGCAAATGAGGAAGATACATAAGAAAATGTGGATCCGGGATCAAACAATACATTAGCCATGCAATCACAAACCAAAGATTACCGTGATAACCGCATCAGATGTCTCCGCTTCAGATCTCCCAGGGAAAGCATAACAATGGGCCCTTTCGTTTGTTTGTCCGTTGCCCCTACCCTGTTGTGATGTAGTGGCTCCAGTTTGGCCCATCACCCCGGCCGTTTTGGTGGCCACCATTACCTCGACCACCGCGTCCTCCAGAATAACGGCCTCTACCATGACCACCTCTACCTCTAGCTATCGGGGGTCTGTAACTCTGTTTTGGACAATACCTCTTAATGTGTCCAATCTCCCCACATCCATAACATTCTCTGGGTTCGAGCATCGGTCTCTCAGAGAAGTGTTGACCGGTCTGAGGTGGACCCCCAACTACAGTCTGTAGTGAAGACTGAATGGGTCGAACTGAGTAACCTCCAGAACTCTGTCCTCTAGTATACGAACCGTTGAACTCACCTCCCTTTCGAAACCTCTTTGATGTCGATGTCGTGGTGAAGTCATCTGGCTTCACTCCTTCCACCTCTATCACAAAGTCTACCACCTCTTGGAAGGATTTTGCCGTAGCCGCTACCTGTAAGGCTGAAATCCGCAATTCTGACCTCAACCCCTTCACAAAACGGCGAATCCGTTCTTGTGGACTGAAACAAAGTTGGGTGGCATACCTGGATAATGCACGGAATTTAGCCTCGTATGCATTAACCGTCATCCTACCTTGCTCTAGACTCAAGAACTCATCCCTTTTTCTATCCCTCAAAGTCCTTGGGATATACTTCTCCATAAACAAGCTAGAGAATGATTCCCAAGTCATAGGTGGTGCCTCTGTTGGTTGACACTCAACATGTGACCGCCACCACATTTTGGCGTTCCCTTGAAACTGATAGCTCACGAACTCGACACCAAACCGCTCTACTATGCCCATCTTGTGTAGGAGCTCATGACAATCAACCAGAAAATCGTAGGCATCCTCTAATTTTGCACCCTTAAAGACTGGAGGTTTCAATTTCAAGAACTTACTGAAAAGTTCATACTGATCACTTGTCATTATAGGGCCAGTAGTCAGACGTGGAAATGTGCCTATCTCCAATGAGGCATCCATACGAGGAGCCCCATCAGCAGCATGTCGCATCTCTGAAACCGGAGGTGTTGGTGCAGAAACTACTGGAGGTGCCTGACCCTTATCAGATAACCCGCTAAGATAAGCAAGTACCTGGTTGATCATCTCTGGGGTAGGTTGGGGTGGCAATTCCTCATTTTGCACCTGTTCATTCTCCCCTTCCTCACCCTCTCTTATCACCTCCTCGGTCGGTGGAGGAGTCACCGCCCTAGTATCAGATGGGCTAGGGGCTCGTCCTCTTCCTCTAGAGGACGTCCTCCCACGACCTCTTCCACGGCTTCTTGCCACTGTTCTTCCTCGAGCCACAGCCCCAGTGGCTGGCTCAGTCGTTTCTTGTCTTTCCGTTGTTGCTGCTGGTGCGGTCGTTGCTCTTGTTCTAACCATCTGCGAAATAGAGTGAAGATGGTCAGATACCAATTTGTATCACTTAGATACCAATTGGACTCAAGTAGTAGCACGAAAGAAAGAATGAAAGAATGGAATTTTCCTAAAGTCTTATAGCCTCTCAAAGAAAAGTAAAGGCGTCCCCTACCGTTCCTTAAGACTCTACTAGACTCGTTCTTGTGTGATGAGACCAACGAACCTAATGCTCTGATACCAAGTTTGTCACGACCCAAATCGGGGACGCGACTGGCACCCCACATTTACCCTCCTATGTGAGCGAACCAACCAATCTAAACCTTAACATTTCAATGTATATCAACAGAAAATAATGTGAAGACTTAAACTCATTAATAAAAACGATCAAAACTATTATTATTATTTCCAAAATCTGGAAGTCATCATCACAAGAACATCTATCCTCAAATTACTAAACTAAAACTGTCTAAGAAGCAAAACAAATACTAGCTAGTCCATGCCGGAAGTTCAAGGCATCAAGACTTGAAGAAGAAGATCCAGTCCAAGCTAGACGCATTAGCTCACCCTGAATTTCCGATAAGTGAAGACTGGCTAGATCTATTGTTGAGTTGAAGACGACGGAACGTTTGCTGCTGCATTCCACAATAACAAAGAAGAAAACATAAAAGTAGGGGGTCAGTACAACCACAAGTACTGAGTAGATATCATCGGCCAACTCAAAATAGGGAACAGTATATATCAAGTAATATTATAAAACAACTACAATACTCACATGTAGCAAACATTACTATCATCATTAATAAATACCGTTAAGTTCACACATGAGGACTCAAGCCTCAATATCATACTCATTTGGGAATTGGGTTCATTAGATTGAGTATATTTACATCTTTCAAGATTCATTATCTTTCTTCCTCTTGTGTCGGTACGTGACACTCCGATCCATATACTATCCTGGTGCCGGAACGTGGCACTCCGATCCTCATATACTATCCTGGTGCCGGAACGTGGCACTCCGATCCTCATATACTATCCTGGTACCGGAACGTGGCACCCGATCCATATACTATCCTGGTGCCGGAACGTGGCACTCCGATCCTCATATACTATCCTGGTACCGGAACGTGGCACCCGATCCATATGCTATCCTGGTGTCAGAACGTGACACTCCGATCCTCATTCTATCCTGGTACCGGAACGTGGCACCCGATCCTCTATTTCTATCCTGGTACCGGAACGTGGCACCCGATCCCCTAATTCATCAAGCCTTCTTTTATACTAAGGCATCATCAATCTCATTATATAATATATCAAGCCTTCTTTTACACTAAGGCATCATCATTAACAAGTGAATTAGGGTTTCTTTCAAGATTTGGATTCAATACTTCATCATGCTTAGTTTATCACAATTTCATAGTCACAATCATGCAAGCATACAATTAAACACATAGCAGGGTTTATAATACTAACAATACATATCATTCACTATTAAGAGTTCACTACGAATATCGTAAAAACCATAACCTACCTCCACCGAAGAATTGGAATCAACAAGCGCTTTCCCAAGCTTTGATATTCTT
This sequence comes from Solanum peruvianum, assembly GCA_027705065.1. NCBI lineage: Eukaryota > Viridiplantae > Streptophyta > Magnoliopsida > Solanales > Solanaceae > Solanum > Solanum peruvianum. The sequence goes on from JAKWJD010000666.1 coordinate 9,085, forward strand.
CTTCCTTGTTCGACTCCTCACTCGATCAATCTCTCTCTCTCTTTTCTTTTGTTTTCTTTATTCAAACCCTCTTTCTTTTACCCTAATTACATATAATTAAGTGTAAAAGATGCAATAATACCCCACTAATTAACCCAAGTTACCTCTTTTATCCCCAAGTATTTGAGTTATTAATATAACCCACGAAATCTATAATTAAGGAAAGAATAGTCCAAAACGTCCCTTAAAACGTGTAAAGAAATCCGATTCTGCCTGGTATTTGCGCAACCTGTGACGGCCCGTCGTGCCTGCGACGGTCCGTCACGCAGGTCGTCGCAACATCCTAAAATTCCATTTTTCACTAAGTATACTGTGACGGTCCGTCACACCTGTGACGGTCCGTCCTGCACTTCCGTCATGACGGTCAGAGACTCGTTTCCCGTACCAAATTCTCAAAATTTGAAGTGTTTTGCAATGGGAGCTCACGACGGTTCGTCGTGGCTGTGACGCCACGTCCTGCACGTCCGTCACAGATTACAGAGAGTCGATTTTCAGTACCCAATTTCAAAATTCCTAAGTATATTGAAACGAGACCCTACGACGGTCCGTCGTGCCTGTGACGGTCCGTCGTGGGCCCGTTGCCTCAGCCAATTTTCCAGAAATAAAATCTGCTGCTCAGAACGACTAAACAGGTCGTTACAATATATATATATATAATGTTATGGAAAACTGGCAACAAATAGCCCATAATGAAATAGCATTTTGTAGATCAGAAAAAAAGGAGCACAAATTAGTTCATATTAATTATTGGCATGCTAATAGGTTTTTATCTTTAATTTTTCTTGTGAAACTAACCACCACACACATCATTAAAAATGAAACGTGGGACCATCCCACAGATAATTAGCGATTCAGTGTCCATAAACTCCATCATTTCAAAAAAACTCATGTATTTTATATAAAAGATCAAAAAGGTTCTACTAAAAATATGAACAAATGGATGGTTTCTCTGATAGTGTTGATTCACACAAATAATTTTGTACATTATTCCATGGAGGAGGTGGTTAGTACAAAATACATTGATTTCAATGGATTAACTCACTTGATTTCAAGCAATCAAAATGTGAATACTTCCTTTAATTCATTTGATTTTCATTATGACAATTCCATATTTATATTGATACGAAACACCATAGAGTATACATCGAATTGAAGAAAGAGTCACAAAACATCAAAGACTATCCATTGTGCATAACTTGAAAAACTATAGATATTCATCATACACTTTCAATTAATGTGCATATCTAGATAATAGCTCATGGTAACACCAACACATATAATTTGAATGTAAGTGAATATAACGACATGGCTTCTTGGGAAATTGCATAGTTTCAACAATGCAATATTATTTAAAGTGACGCTCCTTACATGCCATCAGAAGGTCAACACATATCTTTTTATTACACGGATGACCCATATATACTTTTTCCAGCGAATAGAAATAAAAAAAATGATTTTGATCTATTCTCGAATAGTTTTATTAAACTAAATTCATAAAAAATAAATATGATCATTATAGCAAAGTGCATTGGTATATTTGATCATTCTCACATATGAACATTTTCTGCCTTCATTAATTTAGTGACTAATTTGTATTTATTATTCTTTATGATCACATTTATAATTTGTTTACTAGTCTCTGGACACGTGCGTTGCACATGTGTTTCATGTGAATTTTTATTGATGCGTTAACACAATTAAAATTTTATGTAAATCGTACAAAATGAGTAATATTTTTTAATGTGCGTCAAGAAACACCAAATAAGAGGCACATGGTAATGTTTAAAATCAATTCTTTTGAATTACCATCGGTAAAACAATTCTGTTGAAGCTATTATAAGTAATTTTTAAACTTTTTTTAGTATTTAACACACTTGCAATAAAGTCACATGAACAATTTGAGCCAAATAACAGTATAGACTTATGATAATGATTAAACAATTCATACAAATTATATGCGCACACTAAAATTGTGAGCAAAAAAGTTTTAAAGTTGAAATATCAAATTTAAGGTCATTTAAATATTTAATTAAACACGAAACATTTAATTAATAATTTTAAAATGTAAATTAACGTATATTAATAATATTCATTAAAATGAAACAATATAAAATAAATACATTCTCACTCGTTAGTTCAATCAATTCAATATGTGGAATTGCTTTCATATTCCACAATTATTCTACCTTTAGAATTTCTTTTTACTTTAGATTTGTAAAATATCGGCAATAAATATAAACTTTAAACTAATACTATTTAGGAAGTCCAAGTGACGGGCATATCTCAGTAGTCAAGAAAATCATTTAACTTTTTCTTGCTAATTTTAATTTTCAATTATTTTAATATTTATATCCTATGTACCATTCATAAGGAGTGACACACTTGGATTATTATTTAGACTTTTAGATTTTGATTGGTTATGAAAAAAGGTATCATTAAGAACTCTACTCCTTATGTATTTTTTACACTCACACACACGCACACACGACACACACATATATGGTAAAAACACCTTCAGAGCAGCCACGGTAACATTCACAAGTATTTTTGAGTTCACCAGAATTGAAAATTCTAAATCTAGCACTAGCATCGCCATGTCTACGACTGGTGCATGAACACACAACCTGAACGTAGTCATCTCCTCTATGTGGCACACTTATATCGTGTAACTCCTCTAAGATAAACATATCGCCTCACTGCTATTATTCCTATTCACTAATTCAAAAACAAATATTTTTGCATAAATAATAAAATTTTAATAAAATCCTAGAAGAGTGCAAAAAAAAGAAGAAGCGATCGAAAAAGGTGAGTATTAATTATCAGATGCTGATATATAGAATTGTTCATACGGGGAATTTGTTGCGAGAGAGAAGAGTTGACAAAACCGAGAGGAAGATGGATAATTAAGATACTTTTATAGAGAAAAATCACTTGAGACATAAAGTAGAGATTTAAGAGATCTGGTGTTGGGTGGGGCGTATTACACAAAGCGTAGTAAGGGGGGGATTTTTAATTTCAATTTAGTATATGAATGGATCCATTGTATATACATTTACATATCTAGAAATGGGGAAAAATTCTGATATGTCCTTCAGTTTTTGCGATTAAGAAATGATATATCTATAGTTAATAAAGTTACTAACATATACTTTTTTATTACACAGATGACCCAAATAAACCCTTTTCGGCAAATAGAAGTGGAAAGAAAGATTTTGATCTATTTTTGACTTGTTTTATTTAACAAAAACCCATAAAAATTATACATGATCCTATTAGCAAAGTGCATGGGTATATTTAATACTTCTCACGTATGAAATTTTTCTGCCTTCATTAACTTAGTGACTAATTTGTATTTATTATTCTTTATGATCACATTTATTTATTTACTTGTTTCTAGACACGTGCGTTGCACGTATGTGTCATGTGAATTTTTGTTCATTCTTTTAAAATATTAAATATTATTAAGGATACCATCAGTCAAGTTTAAAAAACACATAACAACATTTCTTGATAAGTCAATGATAAAATAAACATGTGTTTAAAAGAAACACATTATATTGTACAAACGTACAAAGAAGGAATATATATATATTAAATTGACAATTTTTATATATATATGATAAAAAACATTCGGGGCAATTAGGGTAACATTCAAAAGCAATTTTTTAGTTCACCAGAATTAAAAATTATAAGTCTAGCAACAGCATTGCCATGACACACACAACCTCCATGTAGTCATCGCCTCTCTGCAACACACTCATATCGTGTAACTCATCTTCGTTGAACATAACACCTCACCGCTTCTCTTACTATTCACTCAATCAAAACCAAATAATATTTTATATAAAGATCACACTTTTAATAAAATACTATAAGAGAACAAAGAACATATGAGTACAAATTTTGTGATACCTATTTATAAGATTGATTGTTTGGGGAATTCATTGAGAGAGAGAGAGAGAGAGATGAGAAATCGAGAGGAAGATCGACAAATGAGTATTTTAATCGAGAAAAGTCACCTGAGGTAGAAAGCTTATTTAAGAGATCTGGTGTTGGGGGTGGGTTGGGGGCGTATTGAACAAAATATGTAAGTAAGGGGGAATTTTTTGTGGATCCAATGTTACATATATTGACGTATCTAGAAATGGCAAAAAATTCTGATACGTCCTTCAATTTTTTTTGATTCAGAAAAGATATATCTCCAGTCAATAAAGTGACTAACAAATACCTGTTTATTACAAGGATAACCAAAATATACCCTTTTCGGCAAATAGAAGTGAAAAAATGATTTTTATCTATTCTTGACTTGTTTTATTAAACTAAAACCCATAAAAAGTAAATGTGATCCTTTTAGCAAAATCCAGGGTATATTTAATCCTTCTCATATATATTTTTTTCCGCCTTCATTAACTTAGTGACTAAATGGAGTTTATTATTTCTAATGATCACATTAATTTGTTTAGTAGTTTCTAGACATATGATTTGCACGTCCGTTTCATGTGAATTATTGTTGATGCATTAAGATAATTGAATATTAATAAGGATACCATTAGTCAAATTTAAAAAGCACATAAAAATATTTCATGATAAGTCGATAAAATCAACAACATGTTTTTAATACAAACACATTTTACTGTATACATTTTATCATCGACTTATCATTAAATGTTTTTACGTGCTTTTTAAATTTAACTAATGGTATCCTTATTAATATTTAATTGTTTTAACGCATCAACAATAAATCTCATGAAAAAGACGTGCAAATCACGTGTCTAGAAACTAGTAAACTAATAAATGTGATCATAAAGAATAATAAATGTATATTAGTAACTAAGTTAATGAAGGCATAAAAAGTTCATATGTGAGAAGAATTAAATATACCCTGGATTTTGCTAAAGGATCACATACTACTTTTTATGGGTTTTATTTAATAGAACAAGTCAAGAATAGATCAAAATCATTTTTTTCACTTCTATATTCAAAAAAGGGTATACTTGGGTTATTTGTGTAATAAAAAGGTATGTTAGTCACTTTATTGATTAGAGATATATCTTTTCTAAATCAAAAAACTTGAAGGACAAATCAGAAATTTTTGCCATTTCTAGATACGTCAATATATGTAACATTGGATCTACAAAAAATTCCCCCTTACCTACATGCTTTGTGCAATACTCCCCCAACCCACCCCTTATATATCCCCCACCCCAACACGAGATCTCTTAAATAGCTTTCTGCCTCACGTGACTTTTCTCTATAAAAATACCTCATTTGTCCATCTTCCTCTCGATTTCTCATTCTTCTCTCTCTTGCAATGAATTCCTCATACAATCAATTCTATAAATAGGTGTCACAAAATTAATACTCATATTTTCGGACCACTTCTTCTTTTTTTGTTCTCTTATAGAATTTTATTAAAAAATGTGATCTTTATATAAAATAATTGTTGGTTATTGACTGAATGATTAGTAAGAGAAACGGTGAGGTAATATTTTCAACGAAGAAGAGTTATGTTATATGAGCGTGTTGCCGAGAGGAGATGACTACGTGGAGGTTGTGTATGACATGGCGATGTTGATGCTACACTTATAATTTTCAATTCCGCTGAATTCAAAAATTGTGATTGTTAATATTTATATATATATCAGAACTTGAATTTGTTCAATATTTTTGGTAAACGTGCTCAGATTAGAACCTCGTCACTGTCATTAGCTTTGAAAGGTCGTTTTTTATTTAAGGGGAAGATTGATTCAAGTTTTGAGGCTTTTGTTTTTGTTTATGCCGTTAGGTGTTTTAAATTTTATGTTGATGCCAAAATTTGACTTTGGTTAATATTTTTGTGAACGTGCTCAGATGAGAATTTTGTTAGCGTAATTAACTCCAAAGGTCATTTTTTATCTAGTAGGATGGTTGGTTTGGGTTGTGACGGTTTCATTTTTACTGTGTGCCATTAGGTTTTTTTACATATAAATTTGAAAAAAAATTATCTTAGGTAATTTGATAATATGCCCAGATAAGAAATTCGTCAGTATTGTTAGATGCGAAAAGTCATTTTTGATGTAATAAGATAAATGATTTAGGTTTTGAGTCTTCTATTTTTAGTTTATGTCGTTAGGCATTTTGCTTTTAAGTTTTGACCAAATTTTCACTTTAGTCAATATTTTTGGTAATCATGCTCGAATTGAATTTTTTTCACCGTAATTAGCCATATAAATTCCGTTTTGGTCTCATAGGATGGTTGGTTCGGGATTTGAGAATCTTATTTTAGTTTGTGTCCTTAAGCGTTTTAACTTTTAAATTTCGACTAAATTTTGGACTAGGTCAATTTTTTTGGGAAACATGCTCAAATTTAAATTTCATCATCACGCTTAGCTATGGAAGGTCATTTTTTTGCTTTATAGAATAGTTTGTTTGGATTTTTAGGTTTTCATATTTAGTTTGTACTGTTATACGATTTAACTTTTAACTTTTGTCAAAAAAAATTGATTTTGCTTAGTATTTTTTTGTAAATGTGCTCAGATGAAAATTCTATCAGCTCGATTAGCTTCGAAAAGTCATTTTTAAATCTAACAAGATAGTTGTTTCAGGTTTTGAGGCTTCCGTTTTCAGTTTATGGAGTTAGGCATTTTAACTTTTAAGTTTTTGCCAAAATTTAGATTTGGTTAATATTTTTGGTAAACGTGCTCAAATTAAATTTTTTGATGTCATGATATATATGATATTGAGATTAAGTTAATTTGTTTATCATAGATTTTGCATTGTTTCACTCAAATTAATTTTTTTGATGTAATGATGTGTGTGATATTGAGATTAATTTAACTTGTTTATAATAGATTTTGCATTGTTTCATTCAAATATAATTTATAAAAGTGATTAATATTTTTGGATTTATTCGTGTTCTTAGATTTTTAAATGCAATAAATTAATAAATATTTTACTATCGACTAATCATTTAGTTAATAATATTTTGAACATATTGTCAATCAATGACTAACCTTACATTGAACTTGAATGATATATTACTAATAAGTTAACAATCAATTAGTAAATTTATTAGAAAAATAAATAATCATTCTAACATATTTAAAATTTATTACAAATAAGGGTTGTAGTGTAGTGGTAAATACTCCAGATTTAGTTGGGCTCCAATGTGGGTACGGAACACCGGATAGAAAACCAAAAAAAATTAAGAAGTATTTAAATTTTTTGGCAAATTACCAACACAATTTTTTTAATACTAAAAATACCAACCAATTACCAATGTATGAATCTAAAAATGAAGAAAAAAATTTACTAACTCCTTTCAATTCGTTAGAAAAGGTACTAACGATATACTAATAAAAACTTAGTTGTTAACTTTACCAACAGAAATTTCAGAGCCATATTTCAAAATTTTGTAACAACATCTTCGGGTGTTTACTAACTGATTTTTGATTGATAAGTTTAGCAACAAATTAAAATCAGTTGGTAATATTTATCGACAAGCTTTTTAGCAACGGATTAATAAAAGTTTGCATTTGGTGGGTAACTTAATTTGCCAACCGATTTGATCAATTTACCAGCATATATTTTTGTTGGTAATTGAGGTTCCTTTTGTATTGAAGCAAAGTAGAAAGAAGAGAATAGATATGGGCGAAGTATGAGACAAAATTCCTTCCTTAAAGCTCAACATCATTTGTATCTTAAGGGTCATATTTCACAGAGAAGAATGAATTCGACTTTTAATGTACTCAATGGTTCTTCAAGAACATCTTTTCAGTACAATTTTTATACTGGACATCCCAATCAACAATAGAAATTTTCTTAATTAGATCCATACTTGGTTGTATGGCACCACAGGTTTCTATGTATAACTCATATTCCTAAGCATTTCCTGTCAGGTGTATAATTTATTATTGTTTGCACCAGCCAATTTTTTGGGAGTTGATTGGAGTGTGTTTGTTGTTGTGTACCTCTCAATGGGGTCTGATTAGGTTATTGTTTGCTCATTTATTTGTTAATCTTGTGTTGATTTAATACTTAGATGTATAAATAGTTTAGACTCTATATATTGGTCCGTTTGATTAGCCTGGTTAGATTAACCTCTTGCCTACAATGAGGTGTTGTGGTGGTTACCAATGTTGTATCTTTTGATATTTGGCTTCCAGAATGAACCTTTGAAGGGGATACATTTATTTGGATAGAACCTTCAATTATGTTCCTTTATATGTGTCTCTTGCTTATTCTATTCTTCTCCTTTATCTCTATTTATGTTAATTGTGTGATATGTCTTCTTTTGCTTCTTATACTATATACATATGCTTGCTTTAATTTATCTTTTGAGCTCTGTCGTCTTATGCCTACTGAGTACCTCCTATTGATATTCATACTACAATTCTGCACCCTGCATATCATCGTAAAACTTCTATGCATTAAGGTATGCCTTGTGTGGAGCAATGTAATGATCCTCTTAGTCGTTTTAGAAATTTCAACCATTATTTTTATATTGACCTTTTTAGTAGATTTTATATTTAATTTATATGACTTATAAGAATGAGTGACATGATTTTTAGATTTAATAAAAGATTTTTTTGTTGCTAATAATAATGAAAAAAAAAGAAAGGAATTAATTAATAAATAAATAGAATAAAATAAAAAGAAAAAAAGGGCAAAGTGCCCTAAACTTCTAATGCATGTGACGGCTTAGTTGAGGAAAAAAAAAACGATTTGAAAAGAAAAAAAAGGCAGAGAAGAAAAGAAAAGAAAGGGAGAAAAGAAAAGGGAAAAGGAGGAAAATCAATATTTTCATCTCAAGGCGTCAAGGTAATTATTTTCATCCTTTCTATTATGTTTTTATGTAATTAGAAGTAGATTTTTAGATTAAAACGTGTATAATTTACACTAATATGTGAAACTAATTTTTAATTTTGTGTACATGTATGCATATGTTATTTAGCATAAATTTCACCTTAGTCATTAAGTAATTATGACCAATTGTTGATGATCATGAAACCATTATTGGAATGGAGGTAAATAGACATGCAAGAAGCCTTCCGTATAAAAGTATTTCATGACATATCTTTATTTTGGTGTTCAAATATGGGTGATATAAATTGGGATCAATTTGAGATCCTTTTAATAGTTTCCATATTATCATTTAAGTTTTGATATATCAATATATATAATTAAGTATTAGGTATATGGTATTAAGTGAATGTCTTAAGATTTATGATATTGAAAAGAAATTAAAAATTTAAACCTAATCTTGAAACTTAAGAACTTAATTATAAATTTGCATGAGTTTTTTTGGTTTAGTCTAGACACGTGCAATATGTGTGTTGTTAACTTCGAAACCTTATGGTGTTTAATTATTTGAATATACTGAATTTTATTTGGAAGTGCAACAAAGGAGGAAGGCTAAAGTTCCGAAGTGATTGTTCGATAAATTGAGGCAAGTGGATTTCTAAACTCTTGTTAAGTGTATGAAATGCGTGTATGTCCTTGTGGTATATGTTGGGAGTAACGCGATTGGTGATGGGTTGACTTGTCCACATTAATTAATTCTAATGATGAAAAGAATGGGGATAACAAAAGGCAATGTGATTAATTGTTTATGTGCGTTGTGTTGAGAAAGGGTTGAAAGCTTGTTGAATCATTGTTGATGTAACTTCATGTTTGTGTGGTTGTGAACTGTGCGATGTTATGAAAATGGTCATCTCCTCATTATATGTGTGAACTTGTCATCTGCATTATTCTGAGGCATTGGTTGTGGCAAGTGTAATGTGCATTGAGAAATAATGGGTACTAAAGAGGATGTACCATTTCGAGGGACGTATCGCGCGCCGCGATGGATACTATATTTCGAGAGACGTATCGCGCGCCGCGATGGTTACTATTATCGAGGGTCGTGTCGTGCGCCGCGACAGATGCATGGACAGATATGTCCCCCATGGGTCCCGGACTGAGAGACAGCGGGTGTGTATCACTAGGTCAGACATGCATCATTATACTTGACATTGCATTCCATTGCATTGCACATACTTATCATTAGTGAACTTGATATCGTGTTTTGTTGATCTTCTGATTGCCTTTCTGCGGAACTTGTGATTGATTAATATTGAGCTTGTTATTGCGGATATATAATTTGTTGAAGTATTGTTGTTGAGGATATGTAATTTGTTGAAGTATTGTTGTTGAGGATGTGTAATTTGTTGAAGTATTATTTTTGAGGATTGTAATTTGTTTGAAGTGTTGTTGTTGAGGATATATAATTTGTCTAAGTGTTGTTGTTGAGATACATGCAATGTAAATTGTGAGCTATTAGGTTGGGTTGAATGCAGGTTGTAGTTGTGGAGGTTCGGTTGGGGGTGGTAGGAGCACCCGTATTTCATCCCCTTAGCTTGTGTTTAGAGGTTTACTTGCTGAGTACCGTGTGGTTTGGTACTCACCCCTTGCTACTACAAATTTTTTTGTAGGTTATGAGCCTGGATTTTTGTTGTACTTGTCATTCTCTTCTTTTCCGAGGCTTCTTGGAGATTTGTGAGGTAGCTGTTTCCATCTCAGCAGACTTTCTTCTCCATAATTATGATCTTGTTATATTCTAGAAACAAGTTCATTTGAGACTTGAGTTTTTCTTTTGAATCAATTGTAATACTTTAGAGGCTTGTACACGTGACAACCAGGTTTTGGGGTATAATGTAAGTCGATAATAAATTTTCCGCATTTTATGGTAATAAGTTTAGTTTTAGGCTGACTTGTCTTGGTGGGATAAGACAAGTGCCATCACTTCCATTTTTGGGTCGTGACAAAATGGTATCAGAGCCCCAGGTTCATAGGTCTCACGTGTGTACAAGTCGAGTCTAAATAGAGTCTCGATGATCGGTACGGAGACGTCTGTACCTATCTTCGAGAGGCTATAGTGACTTTTAGGAAATATCTTCACTTCTTGGATCACTATTGTGCGTACTTGGTCCCATTTTGATTCTTATCGCGTCACTCCATTCGCTCTTGTTTATGTGATGACTCGTGCGTAGTTCCTTTTGTGAATCATTGGCATGTCGTGTATTGGTTTGATGTTGGATCTGGTATTAAGGTGGAAATGATATACTTATGAAACGAATGTGTGATCATATTTGAAAGAGTTGAGTGAGGTTAGTTATCATTGTAAAATAATAATAATAAATATATTACTTATCTGGTATAAGCAGAATATGGAGTGGTTCTACAATTAGAAGTTAAATGTTTGAAGAATTAACTAGATAATAAATAGTGTAACCTTGAAAAATACAATTGATATAGTTGTCATACCATTAATGAGTTACTCAGCAAATTATGTTGCACCAATTCAGGTCAGAACCCCCTCTGTGGTTTCACAGATTGAGTGTATACCAAAGAAGGTCATGATACGACTATTACAATGGTACTGCTGGGTACTTGGTTAGAATTATGGAATGTGTTACTTTTGATAGTGACCTTGCTTACGAAAGAATACATATAGCTTGGGTTAGATACAAAACTAATCTGGTAATATTTTACAACTATTTGATGGATAAAGTGTGTGACCTATTTGGAAATGATCTTCTCAATAGATATGATATGTTCTAGTGGTGGATGTAATGAATTTTCACGATGTGTTACTAGTGGTACATGAAAACAGACATGTTGATTGTTAAGTGCAAATACTAACTACTTAAGGAGATATCTATTGTATTACATGCTCATATGATAAGATTTGGTGTTGAATTCATATTCGAGATACCAACTAGCTTGTTAGAACGAGTGGATGCGTTAAGCATTATTTATAAGAAAGCTTTTAGTGGTGGATCTTTGGTATAATATAGTGTGTGAGTAGGTTATGAAGTGTATCCTTAGGATTCTAAATGAGCAGTGGTTATTTTATCATAAGCCCCAATTGAGTGGATTAATATTGGAATGACTATCTTATATGTAAAACAAATCCCAACGAGTATACTTGGGTGAAGGCAATTGAAAATTTTAGTAAGAAAATGTGTATAAGTTAAGTTAGTCTGTTGATTTGATTGGTATAGTTGAGTTGAGTTTGAGATGTCATGTCATGACAAGATTGACTTTGTGGTAGTGATAAGGGCTGACTATACATAGTGATAACCAGAGTTTGTGATGGATGATGATTAGGTTGCAACTATATGATAAGTTTTGTTGGTTAAAAGACTTTTGTATAATAAGGGTGACTTTCGAATGTTTGAGTTATGGTTTACTACTGTTTGTGACTAGCATGGTTGTATAGTAATTTTTATGAGGAATTATGATGTCACTCGAATAGAATTGAAAGGAGCTAGAGCCAGAATGGAATGAATTAGTGGGATGTAGTTTAACCTTTCAAAGGAGGTGAGAACAAGGATATTATTCAGATTGTAAGGGTCAAAGATTTCAGAAAGAGTAGATAATTAAATTCAGAGATATGTGATTTCATCTGTTTTTCCCAGATTATGATAATATATAGTGTCACCAGATCAACTGATTGATTAAATAAAAATTATTGGATAAAATATAGATGTTCAACTCGAGTGTGATTATATGTATTTTTTTATGGCGATTAATGTAAGCTAAGATACATGAATTCATAAAAATCTTCAAGATATGAGTTAATGTTAATAGATAAGGGGTTGTGTTACATGGTTGGAATAAATTCAAGTTTTTCATTGTGAATTTAGATTTGTGGTAGTGTGTTTTGTCAAGGTCTGAATTGGTAAGGTAAGAAGTAATCGATAGCATTGAGTGTGAAGTATTTGGAAGACTTAAAAATAATTTAAGTAGTAAATTTTATTTTTAAGTAGTAGTATTTAGGTTATGTTTATGAGGTTTAGGTAAGGTTTCACATTGTGGGTGTTGTTGGACGAGTAAGAATGTTTGTATGTGACAAATTAAAAAAAAAAAAGAAGAAGAAAAAGTTTTCGTGTATGGTAAAGAGTTCAAGTATTTAAAAATTTCTGTCATGAGAAGAATGTAAGAAAAGTGAAGGAATAAAAACCTCTCGCATGAGCCCTTGATTTGTAGTTGAAGAATTTATTATTTTTATTTATGATTACATATGATTGTGAGATATGAACTAGTACAGAGTTAATAGAATTTATCATCAACTTTTTAAGATGGAGTTTTGTTTGGTTACTAGTAATGATGTGGAAAGATTTATGTGATTATGTCGAGCTAGATTGTTCAAATTATGATTGACAACTTATTGATGTTCAACAGTGTGTACCTAGAGTTCTACATGGTTAATTAGAATTTTGAGGGGATTGAATCTAATTTGTTGATGGGATGATATAGATTATTATTATGTTTTACATAAGCATTTGATGATGAGTAAAGATTTTGAGGTTATATTGTACATAAGTATTGGAGTGACCAATAGTGTCTTTGAGTTTTGGTATGGGGTATATGATGGTTTGAAGGATAGTTAAAGCTTATTGTGTGAGAGGTTGTATGATGTGACAATGAGTGTGATTCAATTATTGCGCCGAGATGGGAAAGTACTTTTATTTTTGAAATTAGTGTCATTTGTGAGTGTGACTCGTAGTTGTCATGAAAAGGTTAAATGAAAATAAAGAGAGCCATAGTTCAAAATTTTAAAGACTACTATGTGTTTGCTAAGAATATTTTTTTTATATTAATGACAGTTTGAGAGTATGAAAATGGTTGATATGGTAATGATGTTTTTTAGTATCAAGAGTAATGACTTTAATGGAATATTGTGACAAGTATGTTGGATTTGATGAATCAAGTATTTGTATATTGTAATGAGGATTTGACGGATTAATTGTGGGTGACCAAAAATCAAAGAGAGGAGTCATTTGGATGGAATGTTTGATATGGGCGCTATAGAAAAAAAATATATTGTGTTATTCGATTTTGTTATGTACATTTTTATGTCGACTACCTACTTCGTTTCGGACATGATTTGGAGTATGATTCATTGTATATGCCCACGTTTTTTTACATCTATGGGTGAATTACTAGTGGTGGATCGGATGTACCGATCCTCTTATGTCTTCTTGATAGGGTAGGATCCTTGGTTAGACTTGTTCACTTCAGTTATGACATATTTGATGTTGTTCGAAAAATAAGAAATATATCACTATTTTTATATGCATAACCTTGCTTATGGGAACTTACAAAAGAGCTTCCATGAATGGTTATGGTTATCCAACAGTGTTGTAAAAGGTTCTGCATCCTAGCGTGTACCATTTGTAGGGTGCTTACTTGATCTTGTTCTTCATTGGATTAGATATTTTGATTATCCCTTGATGAGTATTCGATGTCTAAAGATCAGATTTTCATAGTTTAAGCTCCTGAAAAGATTAGGTTGTGACAAGGGAATCTTGATAAGGTCTATGATGGTTTGTGTAATAGGTGTATGTGATCGTTAATCTAGGTTCACTTCAGATTGTTGTGGGTATGGATTCAGAACGTTATTCTTGTTATGTAAGAAAAGATTTGTTGTGATGATTGTGTTATGTTCCAGTGGGTTTCAGTTTAGATTGGGTTCATTGGTTGGTTTATGGCGTGATATGTAAATCTTCCGAAGTTTCATTCAAAACTTCAGTTCTTGGTAGTTGATATTTAATGGAACGTGCTAAAGATGAATTGATCACTTGGAGAGATGAACACGACTTTGAAAATCATACCTCAAGTTTTTGGTCATGTTAGTTATTCTTCCTTCTCCTACTTTATGTTCGAGGACGAACATGATTTTTAGTGGTGGATAATGTAATGATCCTCTTAGTCGTTTTAGAAATTTCAACCATTATTTTTATATTGACCTTTTTAGTAGATTTTATATTTAATTTATATGACTTATAAGAATGAGTGACATGATTTTTAGATTTAATAAAAGATTTTTTTGTTGCTAATAATAATGAAAAAAGAAAGAAAAGGAAATTAATTAATTAAATAAATAGAATAAAATAAAAAGAAAAAAAGGGCAAAGTGCCCTAAACTTCTAATGCCTGTGACGGCTTAGTTGAGGAAAAAAAAACGATTTGAAAAAGAAAAAAAAGGCAGAGAAGAAAAGAAAAGAAAGGGAGAAAACAAAAGGGAAAAGGAGGAGAAAAATCAATATTTTCATCTCAAGGCGTCAAGGTAATTATTTTCATCCTTTCTATTAAGTTTTTCTGTAATTAGAAGTAGATTTTTAGATTAAAACGTGTATAATTTACACTAATATGTGAAACTAATTTTTAATTTTGTGTACATGTATGCATATGTTATTTAGCATAAATTTCACCTTAGTCATTAAGTAATTATGACCAATTGTTGATGATCATGAAACCATTATTGGGAATGGAGGTAAATAGACATGCAAGAAGCCTTCCGTATAAAAGTATTTCATGAAATATCTTTATTTTGGTGTTCAAATATGGGTGATATAAATTGGGATCAATTTGAGATCCTTTTAATAGTTTCCATATTATCATTTAAGTTTTGATATATTAATATATATAATTAAGTATTAGGTATATGGTATTAAGTGAATGTCTTAAGATTTATGATATTGAAAAGAAATTAAAAATTTAATCCTAATCTTGAAACTTAAGAACTTAATTATAAATTTGCGTGAGTTTTTTTGGTTTAGTCTAGACACGTGCAATATGTGTGTTGTTAACTTCGAAACCTTATAGTGTTTAATTATTTGAATAGACTGAATTTTATTTGGAAGTGCAACAAAGGAGGAAGTCTAAAGTTCCGAAGTGATTGTTCGATAAATTGAGGCAAGTGGATTTCTAAACTCTTGTTAAGTGTATGAAATGCGTGTATGTCCTTGTGGTATATGTTGGGAGTAACGCGATTGGTGATGGGTTGACTTGTCCACATTAATTAATTCTAATGATGAAAAGAATGGGGATAACAAAAGGCAATGTGATTAATTGTTTATGTGCGTTGTGTTGAGAAAGGGTTGAAAGCTTGTTGAATCATTGTTGATGTAACTTCATGTTTGTGTGGTTGTGAACTGTGCGATGTTATGAAAATGGTCATCTCCTCATTATATGTGTGAACTTGTCATCTGCATTATTCTGAGGCATTGGTTGTGGCAAGTGTAATGTGCATTGAGAAATAATGGGTACTTAAGAGGATGTACCATTTCGAGGGACGTATCGCGCGCTGCGATGCATAATATATTTCGAGGGACGTATCGCGCGCCGCGATGGTTACTATTATCGAGGGTCGTGTCGTGCGCCGCGACAGATGCATGGACAGATATGTCCCCCATGGGTCCCGGACTGAGAGACAGCGGGTGTGTATCACTAGGTCAGACATGCATCATTATACTTGACATTGCATTCCATTGCATTGCACATACTTATCATTAGTGAACTTGATATCGTGTTTTGTTGATCTTCTGATTGCCTTTCTGCGGAACTTGTGATTAATTAATATTGAGCTTGTTATTGCGGATATATAATTTGTTGATGTATTGTTGTTGAGGATATGTAATTTGTTGAAGTATTGTTGTTGAGGATGTGTAATTTGTTGAAGTATTATTCTTGAGGATGTGTAATTTGTTGAAGTGTTGTTGTTGAGGATATATAATTTGTCTAAGTGTTGTTGTTGAGATACATGCAATGTAAATTGTGAGCTATTAGGTTGGGTTGAATGCAGGTTGTAGTTGTGGAGGTTCGGTTGGGGGTGGTAGGAGTACCCGTATTTCATCCCCTTAGCTTGTGTTTAGAGGTTTACTTGCTGAGTACCGTGTGGTTTGGTACTCACCCCTTGCTACTATAAATTTTTTTGTAGGTTATGAGCCTGGATTTTTGTTGTACTTGTCATTCTCTTCTTTTCCGAGGCTTCTTGGAGATTTGTGAGGTAGCTGTTTCCATCTTAGCAGACTTTCTTCTCCATAATTATGATCTTGTTCTATTCTAGAAACAAGTTCATTTGAGACTTGAGTTTTTCTTTTGAATCAATTGTAATACTTTAGAGGCTTGTACACGTGACAACCAGGTTTTGGGGTATAATGTAAGTCGATAATAAATTTTCCGCATTTTATTGTAATAAGTTTAGTTTTAGGCTGACTTGTCGTGGTGGGATAAGACAAGTGCCATCACTTCCATTTTTGGGTCGTGACAAGCAACTTTTGGATTTAGAGACTACATTGAACCCTAGAAATTTGGATTTACTAATCTCCCTCTATTTCTACTAGTACTAATCTTTATTTTGCATGCACACATGATTTGGTATATATTTTTATTTGTCCTTGTTCTCCTATTTTGATTAGAAGCTTCGCTACCGAATAAAACATATCTTTTGTATTATATGTTCTTCATCATTCCTTCTATTCCCTCGTTCTATCATATTCTTGTAATGACCCTCATGGTAAAAATCTATTTTCTTGCAGGTTTTTACTGATTTTCCCCTACCCATAGCTTCCATGAAGCTTTTGTGACTTGCTGGTTGAGTGGGATGCTTCATGAGGTGGTCAGGAAAGTTTTGAGCAAGATTTTCACTTTGAAAGGATCTTTAAGCAAAAGAGTTGACTTTAGTCATAATCCGGAGAATTTGATGTCGTATAAAAAAATTTGAAAGCTCCAAAGGTCCATATTGGTCTAGCAGAATGTTTATTCTGGTTATGAGGCCTTAAGATTGAGTTTGTGTCATTACAAATTTAATTTCTAAAGTTTTGGACAGCCAATATTGTTTTACTTTGGTCAATATTATTGGTAAAAGCACAAGGATGAGAATTTCATTAGTGTGGTTAGCTCTGAAATACTAAGTTTGTTCTAGAGTGGCCTTTGGTTAGGATCTCGAGGTGTTCGGGATGAGTTTGTTGTCATACCACATTATAACTCATGTCAAATAGTGTACAACCAATGATTTCTAAATATTTAACTTAGGGAGTCACCACCTAATTGTTTTTTAGGTAAATAAGGACACTTAAATATTTACTTAAGTAATGCTAAAATTAACTTCAATTAATGATCTACTTAACTTATGTGATCCTAAATAAGGGTTCAAGTTATCCCAAAGGACGAGATTAAGCATCATTTAAGATCTATTAAAAATTGTAATCAACAAAACTTAAATTGAAAAAAATATATGATTTGATTAAAAATATGAAGTAAGTGAAAATAAAAATATAACTTAGGAAGATATTACTAGTATGTTAAGAGAAGTACCATATAAAGAAAATATTTAGGTACTAGTATGTTAAGAGAAGTACCATATAAAGACAATATTTAGGCTTCGAAAATTCACTAAGTAGATAAGTAGTTTATATATGAATACTTCTAATATAAGTTAATGAAAACCCTCATTCGGAAAATTAATTGCAGAAACTATTTTTTATCAGTTAAGTTTATAAAAAAACGAAATAATAAGTCAAACCATCTTTTATTAGTACAAAAACATTTACTAATAGGGTGAATAGGTTACATATCTTGATACAAATTTAGCCTTAGAAAGATGAGAAAACTGTAATAGCTTACTCAAGATATTAAAATGTAGTACACTTGAAGATGGAAACCCAAGCATAATAAAATAATAATCTTTCCAAATTTTCAGATTGGGCCTTTGGTTAGGATCTCAAGGTTTGAAGGCTTTCTGAAAATAACCATGATAAAACTTAGTTCTAAAATAGAATGTTGATTCCTTTTATATTAAAAAGTAATTATTAAAAGCTCTATGTTTTGTTAGCGATTGTGAATATAAGAACAAGACACATTCAAACCGCATAAGTTAATTTAACATGTAAAGAAAATTAAGGAAGAAAATAATTACTAAAAATATAAGTAGCGAGTGACTTCAGGTGAGTACCGTTTGTTTTGCTTGCTATTTCGTACTGAGTAAATTGTCGTAGTGACTCCATGTGCAGGTTTGATTGTAATGTCGAATCTATGAGACTCGACATTTTTGCAAGATTCTTGAATCAAGACTCCGTTTTTGCTCCAAAGTGTATATGTAGAAATAAAATAGAGAATAAAATAAGACAAACTATATTTTGTAACAGTTGATGCAAACCCAAGAAAAATATAAAAAATGATATACTCGAATTTAAGAATATGAATTAACAGGAAGCAACAAAATCAAACCATATCAAAATGAAGTAAAGTATAGTTTTGAAACGATAAATTAAAGGAAATCGAACAAGATGAGTCATGCTTTTTTTTTCCTGATTAAAGGATAATTCATGCTAATTTAAACATACAATTTGATTTTTAAAAAAGATTCAAATAAATCATGCTTTATTATACTTAAAGAAATGTATGTTTCTAGTCAATAAAAAATTCTTATTGAGAAAGTAATCTTAACTAAGCCCTAAAATCGTTCAAGTTAGATACACATATGACATAAAACCAAAGAAATACAAGATATGTACAAAAATGATTAGTTGCAGATAGAATGTAACTTCTAATAATGAAAAAGATTTATAATATGTTATAAATTTAAATGCATAATTTATCAACTTGCATTACATAAGTATATTTAATAAACCATAGAGATAGGTAAAAACTTTTAAGTATTGAAGAATGAACGAAATATTGACGCTGACCTTTTGTATGGCAGTGATCCATGGCGAGGTTCCAGATCTATTGAAATCTACCTTTACTCACAAACAAAACAACACGATTAAACAAAAGAAAAGCTCTGCCAATGTTTTCATTTGGAAAGGAGATGTCAAATTTGAAAGTGTAAAGAGTAGCTCAAAACACTCTAAAAACGAACTTGATAAAATAAGCATTTATAATTGAAATTAGAGTTCTTGAATTGTTGAGCAGGAATTTTAATGTCCTATATTGAAATCGGTCAAACATAACCATTAAAGCTCAAATGTTAAATTTTTTTGCTGGACTCAACAATGTTTACGTGATTGGCATAGCCATAACACGAATAAAGAGTGAAAACATCTACCATAGCTAAAGAACAATGGAGATTTTTTGAAAAATAGAAGGAAAGGGAACTTGTGAGTTATGAGGGATTTTGGGGGGAGGGGATAAAACCCTAAAAAATCTAAATGGACTTTGGGGGAGGGATAAAGTGGACAGGGTGGGTAGGGATTGTGAAGAGGGGTGATGGGTTGATGTCTGGGCTGCAACATATGGGCCCTTGTTTTTAGGGGTTCTTTTGGAGTAATGATATATATATATATATATATATATATATATATATATATATATATATATATATATATATATATATTATATATATATATATATATATTTGGCTATTACCTTCTCCATTACTATGTTCTCATACGCAGGATTACCCCCGTTAGCCGTCTTTTGTAGCAAATTCTATTTGTTCTTCGCCGCTTTAGAATCCTATCGGGATAGGTAGGCCCAAGACTTTTCCCTCCCCCCCTCCCTCCATAAGACCCTCTTTCTCTTTGGTCCATCTTTGTTCCATTTCATATATGTCTGACGATCCGCATAGCCCTCAATTTATGTGTGTGTGTGTATATATATATATATATATGTATGTATGTATGTATGTATGTTTATATATATACATACATACACACACACACACATATATATATATATATATATGTATACATTATTTTTATATATATATATATATATATATATATATATGTTAT
This sequence comes from Solanum peruvianum, assembly GCA_027705065.1. Lineage (NCBI taxonomy): Eukaryota > Viridiplantae > Streptophyta > Magnoliopsida > Solanales > Solanaceae > Solanum > Solanum peruvianum. The sequence continues at coordinate 29,669 of JAKWJD010000666.1, forward strand.
GTATGTATGTAGATATGTATACATATATTTATATATATCTATATATATATATATATATATATATATATATGTATGTATATCTATATATATATATATATATATACAATTCTAAAGAAGTTTTCAGTTTAAAATGAACAAATCAAGAGCGTCAATGTGTTATTCAATTCAGTTAGTATAACTAGACATATAAAATCTATGTTATCCAATACAATGTATACCTTTTCAAAAATAATATATTTTATGTATCCAATCACTTATAATAGGTAAATAGTTAATTAAATTATTTTTTATCATATAATTGGATATTTTATCACTTGAATGAACAATAATGTATACAATGCATTCAATGTTTACATATTCATGTATTCACTCACTAAAAATATAAACACTGAATTGAATAGTCCTTATCACATGAGTTTTTATCATTTGAATGATCATGTACACAAAATTCATGTCTGGATATCTTTGTATTCATTCACAAAAAAAATTGTATACATTCCAAATTTTTCCTTCAGTGTGAATATGAGGATTGCACTTGAAAATTAGAATACTCAGCATTACACAAGTCAAAAATATTCAAAGTTAGATGATTCAGCACTTTCTATAAACCTTTTCCTTCTAGCAACCTGAACTGAAGTAACTTTTTCTGAATTTTTTTATCAACAACACCAACCTATACACATTGTTTATCTTTAAAATTATCCTTAGCACGAGTCAGATACAATGAAGAACTTGGATGACTAAAATTTGAAATTTTTAATGAAGATTCAACAAAATCAGAATCAAGAATTTCCTTTTTTAGGAATGATTTTAGGAATATTTTTCTTAACCATGACAATTGATATTAATTATCATCACCTTAATTTTTGCCCTAATAAAAAACTTTTAACTCAAAAAATTTAAAAAAAAAACAAGAAAAAAGATAACAACAATATAAAAAGTGAAGACATTCAAATATTCTAAAGAAGATGTAACATTAACTTTTAAATTTTTTGTTTAAAAGGATTGAAGGAATGATATAATTGTTTACATTATCAATAAAATATTCACCAATCAAAGAAAACATGCATGAGAAAAGAGGGGGAAAAAAAAGGAACAAAGTCCCACTTCTCAATAAAACTGCAACATGTTGCAACCAACTTAAAAAATAATTTATATAAATATAAATTACTTTCCATACATTAATGTGGGCCAAAAGGTCCAAAATATGCCAATTTTAATTTTAAAAAACCTTTTTTTGTTATAAAAATAAAAAGGGTCTATATGTTGCCAATTAGTAAAAAGAGAGTACATGTTGTGCCATTTTTTGTTCGTTTGCATAATTAGGTTATTATTTGGTAGCAAAATAGTTGAAGTATTTCGTAGGTTTTTACGTTGTTTATATCAATTCATTTGAGCTTCTAATTTTATAAAAAGTGTAATATGTAATTTGTATGTAGAAGTACTAATATTTAGTATTTTCTTTAATGATTTATATTGATTAAGTAAGTATGAAATTAGAAATAAAAAAAGAGAATCAATTAAAATTAAACACAAAGAGATAGAAGTGACTTTTTTATGAAAAAAATGTATTTTATTAGTAATTCAATAAATGTGACAACGATAGTATCATAATAATGGATAACATATTTTTTTTATAACTTAAAACATCAATCAAATGTAATTTAATGAAAGCAGGATCAAAACTGAGTATCAAGAGTTTTCCCTCGTTGATCGGAGACGACGAAAGTGTTTTTGGGAAAAAAAGTTGGCGCAATGGCTAATCTTGTCTCAACCATCTGTCAAGACCCGACTACCCAATTCATGATGCTAATTAGCCCAAATTCATATCTGAACACCAACAAGAGAGTGAAAATTAACCGATATTAATTAACCCATATTCATGACGTGCTTACTAATCTTCTCTTAAGTTAGCAACCTTAACCTATACATTAACCTATGCTAATTAGTCAATATTCATGTATGAACATCAACAGTACGAAGAATAACACAATGTGCACTACATTAAATCAACACTCAATCCTCATAATTGCACCTTAGATCTTAGGGTTGACCTCATGTTAATGAGCCCAAACTCATATATGAACATTCAACCCCATAATTGAGCCCCTTAGTCTTGGTGTTCACCTCATGCTAATTGCCAAAATCAATATATGAACACAAGCAATATGAAGCATAACACAATACATACTATTTTGAATCAACACCCAACCCCATAATTTCATCCCTAGATCTTGGGGTTTTATCCACCCATCACAAAAAGCAAATAAAATATATCTTCTATGAAATAAGTAATGGGTAACATATAATTAAGAAGTTACAAGTAAATCCAGTTTGGATTAAACTTCATTTTATCAAATTCTATAGCGAAATTGAAAAACTCCATAAGGTAGAAAGTGCTATTCACAAAGGTAAAGTGTTCTCTCAAAGCTCAAAATCTTTTTTACTTGTTTCTAATTTTCAGAACTATATGAACGTTAACATGGGACCTAAGATCACAAGTGAGCTCAAGCTAACCCTGCTAGCATATCATAAGCATACTTTAATATTATTTGAAATATAGACATACCGTGTGGAAGATTTTAACATAACATAGAATAATATGATGGGGAAAACCTATTCTAAGTCTGGATATATAATTGAGTTTAATGACAATTGAAGGATCAAACTCAACTAAAAATTTAATCCAACTATGTTTGAATAAAATGACTAAAGCTGTTGGGACATGCCCCAACTAACTCTAGCAAACTGAAACCAAACGACTAAAAATACAAAGATTACATGTCAATTATCCTCGAAGAATGAGGACTCACTACTGAAACTTCTCAACTAGATATAGGGAACCAGTTTATGTGCGATCTGGATTCTGAGAACCTTAACCTACATCACGAGAAGATGTAGCAGAGAGTATGTGTTAGTACTTGAATGTTACTGAACATACATGACATGATAAAGTTGAACAATTCATATATAACTGAACAAAGCAATGATATAATCTAAACATGATGGAAATACAAAAACATATTGAATACTGAGATGACTGAAAGCAATGATCATGTTTAAACATGTTGAAACTGAAAAATTGAACTCTAATTAATAGTCTAGTCAATAAACACACTAGAATCTGACTATGGAAGATACTATTAACCAACATAAACCACGAAAGCTACCGGTGTAGTCTAAAGTATCACCTTATTGAGATGATCCAATATACCTTGTCAGGGGTATAAAGGCATGATTGACGTGATCACTAAATGTTTTGCCCACAAAGGGGACTTATAGTAGGGGGCATGTAGTTCTGGAACTAAGAGGGTGACTGAACCTTAGTCCACTCAGTGTTAAGCCTACTCCCAAAGGGTTATCTAAGTAACACATTATAACTAAATGTATGTAATACTAAATATCTCAAAATGCTGACATACTAACTGAAAATGCAACATTAATGTACTCATAATGAAAAATTCTTAACTTGAGCCTGTGAAACTGAATAAACTCACCTAGCAAGTGTAATTCATGAAATAAGTGAATCTACATAAGTAGGGTTCTAAGTTAAATGCAAAGAACTAAGCAAACAATATTATAAAGACATTATAATATGATATGGATTAGTCTAACAATTGAATCAGAACAATAATATGAAGTTCTAGAAACCCTAGGTCTAAACATGATATAGAGAATAAAGAATTTGACTAAATTCTAGAGATCCAGCGGGTGAAAGGAACCCACTAGTAAAATTTCACGTATCTGATGGTGAAATTTTCACATTTAACTCTTTCGATTTCAGGGCTTGATTTGAAGAAAATTATTGTGTTATTAGAGAGGATTTGGTCGACTCTTTCTCCTTCTTTTCGTTCAACTTGATGATTTTTTGGAGAATGAGTTGACGAGGGTAGGTTCTAATTAAGGTACCAGGCTAAAACTAACAAAAATGATGTAGTTTAGGGTTTAAACGACGTAGTTTAGGGATTCAACTCATACGAAAAATACCAAAACAACACTGACTTAAAAGTTGTCAAGGCCAACCAACGGACTGACTGACCTTCAATGGACCCACGATCTATCCTGTCAACTGTCGTTGACTTTTAGAGAAGGGATTTATGTGGTCTCGATCCATGGACCAGGACCTTAGCCTGTGGTCTGACCTACGGTCCAGTCGTGGGTTTTGCCATAGAATATTTTTCTACTGGGTTTTGGGAGGGAGCTGTATGTGGGCAAGGTTTAGGAAGGTCATATTTCTTCTTTGGCGCATCGCCTTCTTTATTGGACTTAGACAATCTTTTTCGATATACACAAGTGTTGTGCACTGTCATTTTGGGCGAGGTCATGTTCACCGGCAGTTCTCCTATCTCGTTTGGCGATCAATAATTTAAAATTTGCAATTCTTTTTGCATTTTCTCCATTCTTTAAATCATCAATCCTTGTCTTGTCCATTTTGCTTCATTGCTGCAAATAATCAGCATATCATCAGAATAGGACAAAATAAGACATTAAGTACACTCATTAATAGCTAAATAGACCTCAAATGAGGAAAATATACTACTCGTCAATACCCCCCCCCCCAACTTAAATTTATACTTGTCCTCAAGTAAATCAGAATATTGTATTCTTAGAGAGGGCTTGGTCGACTCTTTCTGCTTCTTTTCATTAAACTTGATGATTGTTTGGAGAATGAGTTAACTAGGGTAGGTTCTGATTCAGTTACCAGGATAAAACTAACTGAAAAGATGTAGTTTAGGGGTTAAGCGACGTAGTTTAGGGATTCAACGCATAGGGGAAAGACCAAAACAACACTGACTTAAAAGTTATCAAGGTAAACCAACGGACTAACTGAGTGTCGATGGACCTACGGTCCATCCTGTCAACTATCGCTGAATTTTAGAGAAAGGGTTTCTGGGGTCTCGATCCACAGACCAGGATCTTGGTCTGACCTATTATCCGTGGGTCCAGTCGTGGGTTGTGCCTTAGAATATTTTTCTACTGGGTTCTGGGAGGGAACTGCATGTGGGTGAGGTTCAGCAAGGTCATCTTTCTTCGTTGGCGCATCGCCTTCTTTATCGGACTTAGACAATATTTTTCGATACACACAGTTGTTGTGCACTGTCATTTGGGAGAGGTCATGTTCACCGGCATTTTCCTTTATCGTTTGGCGATCAATAATGTATAGTTTGCAATTCTTTTTGCATTTTCCCTATTATTTAAATCATCAATCCTTGCATTGTTCATTTTCCTTCATTACTGCAAATAATCAACATATCATCATAATAGGACAAAATTAGACATTTAGTACAGTCATTAATAAGCTAAATAGACCTCAAATGAGGCAAATCTAAGAACTCATCAGATCTCCCCCCCCCCCACCTCCCGGTCCCAACTTAAATTTTTACTTGTCCTCAAGTAAATCAAAATACAATTAGCTCAATAAGGGTGGCTACAACAATATTCAGTGAGAACTAGCATGGAATAACATAATTACTCTCAACAACATGATTTACTCAATCATGATCAAAAAGCTTCAAATGATGACAAACAAATCTCAACACAAGATCAAACTCACTTTAGCTTCTTATCTAATGCAAGACTATGTTGCAATAAATACATTCAAGTGCCCTCACATCAAGAATGATTCATGCTCTGATAAAGAATATCAACAAAGATGTAAAGGATCAATGCAACTCTCACTCTCTCAAAAGAGAAACACATGCAAGCATTATCATATAGGTTTGCTCATATTTTAAATCATCACACAACCTAGTTTATGTAAGATCTCCGTGGTCATTGACGCTTATAAAGGGGCTGAGGGTAGAGTATGGTCATTTTGGCTTAGTTACTTTATCTTTTAAAAGCATTGTAGCAATCATCTTCTCCTCTTCTCAAGTTCTTTTCATTTGAGAATTGAAACTTTGATTTTCACTCAATGTAGTTGGAATCCCTTTTATTTCATCACGTCTCATTTTCATTCCATTTATATATATATATATATATATATATATATATTATATATATATATAGATATATATATATATATATATAATATATATATATATATTATATATATATTTGAATAATAAGCTTAGTACAAAATAATATTGTAGATTCTTTTGTGAATGTTCAATGTGGATCATCATATATATCTCTTATTCACGCGAACCTATGAAGATGGTCAATGGAATTTTTATTAGCTAAATGTACTAATGTTTATGTTTATTTTAATTTGATTAGGTTCAATAATGTAATTAGTTGTGCATCACTAATATTACCTTATCAACGATATTTGTTGTATATATAAAACTTAAACTAATACAATCTTTATCTAGTATTATTACAAGTCATATGAACTTTTTTCGTCTAAAATACTGAAATAATAAGAAATAGTTAATAAGTAAAACAAATGATTATATTGTATTAAATATTTTGAAGCAAACTTTCTGACAATCTAAATCACATAAGTAGCATTGATAAAAAAATCATTCTTTTGTCTTGAGTATCAAAAACAAATGAATTAGACTACATAATGTTAACTTCATACATTGGAACATTACGTACGAATGTATATATTAAGAAACAAATAATTATTATATTATCAAACTTATTTCCCCTCAAGTACTTGAGGTTATATAATATATTATCTTAGGATAGAACAATTTACTTCATCAGAATAGTGATACCTCATATTCCGCTAAACTTTTAACTCACTCAACAACAATAAATTACACAAAAAAATTATAATACAAGAAAAAAAAAAGTACAATATTAAAAATAATTGTGGTTGAAAATGAGAGGAAGTCTCTCTTTTTCTAGTCAACAAGGGTTCGTATGAACTAATATTTTTGTGTCTTATCTGAAAAGTCATTATTTTCCCAAGAAATCACAACCCTTTGAAAAAGACACAACATATTAAAAAAAGTCAAAATTCTTTGGAAAAGTCACAATTCATCGAAAAATCATAACACTTTTAGAAAAGTCTCAACTAATGAACAAATGTTTTTGTGTCTTATATAAAAAGTCATGACCTTTCCGAGAAATCACATCGCTTTGGAAAAGTCACAACTGATTGAAAAAATCACAATTCTTTAAGAAAAGTCACAACTCATATGAACAAATGTTTTTTGTGTCTTTTCTGAAAAGTCATGACCTTTCGTAGAAATTGCAATCCTTTGAAAAAGTCAACAATTCTTTGAAAAAGTCACAACTCATCGAAAAAATCACAATTCTCTCAAAAGTCATGACTTTTTTGAGAAATCACATCCCTTTGGAAAGTCACAACTTATTGAAAAAAGTCGCAAGTCTTTGGAAAAGTCACAACTCATCGAAAAATCACAACCCTTTGAGAATAATCACAACTTATCGGAAAAATCACAACTCATCGAAAAAGTCACAACCTAAGTTAGGGATACTGCAGTAATTTAACATTCAAGTTAGGAGTTTATTTTTTTAAGGTAATGCAAACAGATATAGATATAAGGAGAGGTTCCTTCTTTTTGTAATAAACTCCAAAGTTGAGTCTCATTTCATTTTTATTTGCTCTTCACTTCGCTTTCATTTCTTGTTCCTTTCCACACCACCAATTTATGTTCTTGGCTTAAGTTGGTTATCCAAACATACACACCATGAGCCTACACCTTAGACATGACCGACATTCGAGAATCATTGATAGCACCAAAGCGAACCCTTGATCTAAAATAGAGACTCCAAATACCAAAATTAACTCATAAGGTCTCAAAACAAATTATTTTGAAATGTTTGAAAATACTTAAATAAACATATAGTTAATCAACTCAAAGTCTCAAAACATCAACAAGGGAAAAGTTTCATTTTTCACAATTTCAATAAACTAACGTAGTTGTATCATATTTCAGCAATTGCTATGAAAGTTTTAGAAAGGAACTTACTTGTTATGCTATTCAATAAAGATCACAACCAAATATAGCTTATATTCTTAAATTAGACTAACATCACTCGATTTATCATAAAATATGATTGATATATTTAATTAATGATCAATTTACTCAATTTAATGTATTACGAGAGAAATTCAGTGTAGAAGCAAAGAAACTGAAGAGGTCTCAATTATGTACATGACTTCTAAAGTATATTTAAAGATAATAACTGAAAAAAAATAAAATAACAGGAAGAAAAGTTAGATATGATCCTTAATCAAAAGGGCATGTCATATTACATTTTCTACATCTTTGATTAACCTAACAACATCCTATTTATTATCAAATATCATTTATCCAAATCAAGTAATGATCAATTTATTCATCAAATGATATGAAAGGAATAACATTTGACATTTCCATATGACCTACGGTTATATCTTACTATGTTATCTATTGATAGAACCACTAATAATCAGATAAAGTAAGATACAAATTCTTAACTTCATATAAATTTAACAATACCATTAAAATACCTATGCCACCGAGTCCCATACGTTTCATAAATCTACACTCTCTCTGTTTCATATTAGTTAATAACTTTTCTTTACAACACATATTTAAAAATCATAAATGAAAAAGATAATTTTAATAATTAATCCCTTGAAAAACTTCTTGAGAATTTTACAAACAAATGTGAATATCTTCAAATAGATTAATTGCAATAATAATATGAAAAATTTTAATCAATATTTTCATAATTTAGTAAAGAGATCAATTCAAGTAGGACAACTATTTTTAGTAGTTTATCATTTAATATGGGGCAGGGAGTAAATATTGGACTTTTAGTGAAGCATAACTTTGAAAATGGAGATATACATCATGATTTATTAGTACTATAAATATACTCTCTCTGTCTCAATTTATATGACTTATTTTTTTTAGCCAGTCCCAAACAGAATGATACATTTCATATTAAGTAATAATTTAATTTTAAAGGAATGAAGATGAAGATATCACAAAATAGATAGAAATTACTTAAATATCGTTAAATGGGGTAACTCTATTTATTTGCTCATTGAATGTTGAATGATTTGATTTTTCTTTGTATGATTATTTTAACAATATTGTTTTAATTGTTATTGAAAAGGAAAATGAGGAAGGAGATTACAATGTCGGGAATCGAACTGCCATCAACAAGTTTTCAGGTAGTCAACCAACTTAACTACTAAATTCCCCTTTATACCCTTTATTACTGATACACAAATCATAAATACACAAAGTTATTGAATTAGTCACGGAAAAAAAGAACAATTGTTTTTCTCTTTTCTATCTACCTTTTTTCCAAAACATTTCTCTGCTTACAAAAAAGCGACTAAATTATAAAGTCATGTTTCGATAAAATCAATCATCCTTAGAATTGAGTGCTTAGTTGACTCAAATTCCTTCTCTTGAGCATCCCTCCATAGTAGATACAAAGTAAAATTTCCATCATTCTTATCGAAATTCTTCGTGTAATTATCATATTGGGAGGCACAATTTAAACAACAACATCATCATCATCAACATCATGAATGTACTCGTCTTCGAAAAAGTTGTATTTATTTTCATTGAACAATGAAGCTTTGTTCATGGGTATGGGAATTTGTGTCTTGCTTCATGATTACTTTCTATATCATGGATACCTTGTTGTCATAACGACGAATTGGAAAGTCATATTTATCTTCCACTTGTCCCTCGTTAGTTAAATTTTGAAACTCCATTTCATGATCTTGAGGAAAATACACTTCGCTTCTCGAAATTTTTCAACCATAAAAAAGAGAAGTATGACAAAAAAATAAGTATTTTATTGGGAAAAAAAAATATTTGAAGTTGAATTATTAGGAAAAGTGGGGTAGGAGAATGGATATATATATATCCTACTTCTAATCTAACCTACAACAATGTGTAGATGGTGATGACTAACTAGCACAAGAAGATTAGGAAAACTGTCAAAACTCTACGTTTTGATCTTTTTAATAGTTTGGGCCTCATACATAAAAAATTAAGCTGAAGTTAAATATAAATGCTTATCTAGTCAAGGAAGTACCATTATAGTTAGAAATTAGAAATTCACTAATCTCAAAAATGTAATTTAGAATACAACACAAAAGAAAATATAGTGAAGAAAATTTAGCAAGGAAAATTACAACTAATGTGTTCAGCCAAAATAATATTTGGAAATTTAGTAAAGTATTATTAAATGTTAACCATGATGTGGATTTTTAAAATCTACCAAACCCTCCTCGAAGCCAACACATGAAAAAAACACTTCACATTTAGGAAGAAATCGAAGACTTTTCTCCTCTGTTTTTTTCTTTTTGAAACTTTATGCACAAAAACTGTAGATTCCTCTCCAGTTTGATCAACACTCTGAATTGCTAGAAGCAAAATAAGGTCGTCTAACTTCCACAAAAAAAAAAAACCTTCTTTTTCTTCTAGATATTCAGAGTGTCGATCAAACCCAAGAGGAATGCATAGTTTCTGTGCATAAAGTTTCAAAAAGGGAGAAAAAACTTTTATTTGATTTCTTGCTAAATGTGAAGTGTTATTTTTTCATATGTTGGCCTAGCACTTCATTTTCACCTTTTATATTTGGATGAGGGGTTTAGTAGAGATTAAACATGTATCATGGTTAACATTTATTAATACTTTAATTAAAATTTCCAAAATATTATTTTGTCTATACACATCAATTTTAAGTTTTCTTGCTAAATATTCTTCATTATGTTTTCTTTTGTCTGTGCATTCTACATTGCATTTCGAGATTAGCCAAAATATTGAGAGTTTCCATGTGGTCGACGCCTATGGGTTCAACGAGACCACAGGACCATCTTGGTGTGTGAGTGGCAAGCCAAGTGGAACAAATTACCCTGGGAAGAACAAGCCAGGTTTAAGGCAAGACAATGGTTGGGCATACTTACATTTATCTACGGGAGGTTCGATATGAATTTTGTGCGAGTCTAAGTTTTTTTTTTGGGTTTTTTGGCATTGTTGAAACAATTTGTTTCAACTAAAAGGTTTGTTTAAAGTTTTAAGGATAAAAGAAATTATTATGAAACTTCTGAAAGCTTAACATGCATTATAGGACCGTTCTACAAAGTTTGGTGCTTTTTTGCAAAGCCGATACTTAACTTTATGCAATATATGAAATAATTGTTTACCAAAAGAAAAGGGATAATGCACAAGTACCCCCTCAACCTATGCCCGAAATTCCAGAAGACACACTTATACTATACTAAGGTCCTATTACCCATGAACTTATTTTATGAGTAATTTCTACCCCTTTTAGCCTACGTGGCACTAGTTTGAAAAAAAAAAGTCAACCATTATTGGGCCCACAAGATAGTGCCACGTAGGTTGAAAAGGGGTAAAAATTATTAATAAAATAAGTTCAGGGGGGTAATAGGACCTTAGTATAGTATAAGTGTGTCTCAGAGATTTCGGGCATATGTTGAGGGGTACTTGGGCATTATGATACGAAATTGAGTTTGATTAAATAAAACAATCGGTTCATTTAGCTATCATATGGAAGTTACAACTCTTTTTAGTGAAAAATTTAAGTTGTTTGGTTTCCTGTATAAACTTGAGGAACTTTACGAAATATATCAAAATTATTTTTTTCTAATATGTTGAATAACGTCACGTCAATATACGTTATGAAAATTTCTATACTCTATAAGTATATAAACATAAAAAAAAAACAAGAAAGAAAAGACAATATGCCACAACTTATAATCTTTTGTTCTGGCAAATGTCAACTACTATGCCTCTATTACTCACTTCATTATTACATTCAAACACTGCTAACATATTTACATTTATAAAGGGATATACATGAATGAACACAATAACTTATCATAAATTTTACACATTTATTTTGGGAGTTTAAGTAAAAAAGGAATGAAAACTATGCAGATATTACAAATATAAATTATGGGAACTGAAAAGGTGCGAATCATTGAAATGTGACCTATTAATATAGAAAAATGATGGAAAAAAAAACTAAAATTCTATTTATTATATATGCAATGTTAATTGGAGAGTCAATATCTAAATGTGAATATTAGAAAAAATATATAAATTATTTATAATAGCCAAGAGTTCAATCAATTTAAAGACCAATGGACATATTAAGAATACTTGTGATCTCAAAAAAAGAAAGGAAAAAAATAGAATGTCAAGTGATAATTATCCATGTTGTTTTGGATAACTTGTCATTAAATTAAATGTATCATTCAACCTTGTTGGAAAATAATGACAGAGTGATAATGGATAATATATCATATTAATTAAAAATATATGTACATCAATAATAAATTTTACAAAATAATATGTATTAATGTGCATCAGTATACTACAGTTGACTTTTTGTGCCAATAAATTTATCAATCTCATTGTTGTTAGCTTATAATTTTCATAACACCAATAAAATTAATATTAAAATCTAAAATCCGCGTAAACAATTACTAAAAGTTGAAAGGAAAAATGCACAAGTACCCCCTCAACCTATTCTCCAAATTTCAGTGACAAACTTATACTATATTAAAATCCTATTACCACCCTGAACTTATTTTATAAATATTTTTCTACCTCTTTTAGTCCTTCATGACACTAGCTTGAAAAAAATGTCAACACACGCTAGGCCCAAAAGATAGTGCCACGTAGACAGAAAAGGGTATTAGAAAATTATTTATAAAATAAGTTCAGGGGGTAATAGAACCTTAGTATAATATAAGTTTGTCTATGAGATATATGGCATAGGTTGAAGGGATACTTGTGCATTTTCCCAAGTTGAAACATCAAGTAATCAAGAAAGAAACTTCTAAATGGAAGTTACTGTAATGACAAGATACGTCTTGAATAAAAATGAATGTAAAAACTCTTTAGTTACAACTCTTGTTTTCTTCTGTTACAAACTCTTAGTTTTTCTTCTTTATTAAAGCAATAAAGATTCAAACATCGTAAAAAGTGAAAGAAAACTCTTATCTTCTCCCTTTATTGAAGCAATAAAAGTTCAAACTTCGTAAAAAAGAGAAAGACAACTCTTCGTGTATATAAATACATTAGTATTATTAAAATCAATCTGTATTTATATTTTTGTTTGAATATATAATAATAATAATATTGAATATAATATTATAATTAATGATTATTTATGTTCTAGTCAAGAAATATTATTACTTTAGAAAGACATTTTCGTAATTCAACTTTTAACTTGAGTAACGCCCACTTATAATAATATATGATGATATGATATGATATGATATGATACGATATGCTTGAGAATTTGGGAGCTCTCCAGGTAAAATTAAAGTTTGATAAAGATTTCAGATTGATTTCAACTCATTTTTTGAAGAAACTTCATATTTCAACTTCCGTAAGATTGCGTAAGATATTTTCAAGAAATATTTCAGATTAGAGCCGAGTTTTCGGACCCGAGTATTGAAGATTTTTCTCATGAACATGTGTTTTAAGTAAATTAGAATTTTGAGTATGATTTTAACTAATTTTTTGATGTGGTTTTTATTGTTGAGTTTCAAAACCTTTGGTTAGCTTTATTTTATACAAATTTAAAATTCAATCCTAGTTTTAAGAGAGGTCCATTTAGTAGGTTATTTTTGTTACAATGTGTTGGCTATCCCTATGTCCCGTCATGACGTCTCCCCCCTCCTCCCACCCTTTTGTAGAACATCGTTGTTCACCAATCATACAATAGTTTGTGAAAGGGTGTCATTTCCCCCTTCAGCACCTTACTAGCTCGTGTAGTAACCCACCCTTGAGTAAATTAGATGTGAGCATACAATTTTCATCCTTCATTCATACATAATTAGCTAGACCAACTGTCGGTATATGAAAAGTTTTACTGAGATGAACATTATCAAAGACCAGTTCAACCCTATTTACAGAGGAAGCAACAATGTTGTCCTCAAATACACTAAGATACACATAGAATTCAACAACCTTATTTTCATGAATCTCTAACTTAGTGTCCATGAAATAGATCAATCCAACCCTAAAAGTATAAGTTCTTCCCCCTAAAACCGATTTAGACCCGAAATACCTTTCTTTCTCATTTCTAAGAAATAAGCAAAATTCTTACTGATATTTTAAAGAGGATGAGAGGGATAATATGGATAGACTCAGGGGCCTCATCAGTGTCACGACCCAAAAATAGACGTGATGGCACTCGTCTTATCCACCAAGACAAGTAAGGCTAAAATCAACTTTACAATAAAAAATGCGGAAGGAAATTTACTATCAAATACATTATACCCCAAAACCCGGTTGAACGTGTACAAGCCTCTAAAGTATTACAATCGGATCAAAAGAAAATATAAGTCTCATATGATATTGTTTCTAGAGTAGAACAAAATCATAAAAAAGAGTAAGGAGGGATGCTGAGATGACCAACAACTACTCACAAAAATCTCCAGGAAGCCTCGGAAAAAGAGAGAATATATCATAAAAGTCCGGGCTTGTAACCTACAAAAAATTTGTAGAAGCAAGGGGTGAGTACCAACCACACCGACTCAGCAAGTAAACCACTAAACACAAGCTAAGGGGATGAAATACGAGTACTCCTACCACCCCCAACCGAACCTCCACAACTACAACCTGCATAAACATCAGCCCAACCTAACAGCTAACAGTTTACATAGAACGTAACTCAACAAAAAAAAAATTAGAAATACATCTCCACAACAACACTTTTAACAAATTACATATCCTCCACAACAACACTTAACAAATTAATATATCCTCAACATCAACACTTAACCAATTAGATATCCTCATAGCAACACTTCCAAAAATTTACATATCCTCAATAACACACTTCAACAAATTACATATCCTCAACAACAACACTTCAACAAATTATATATCCTCAATAACAAGCTCAGTATTCAACAATCACAAGTTTCGCAAAAAGGCAATCACTAGATCAGCAAAACACAATATCAAGTTCACTAATGATAAGTATGTGCAATGTAATGGAATGCAATGTCAAGTATAATGATGCATGTCTGACCTAGTGATACACACCCGTTGTCTCTCAGTCCGGGACCCATGGGGGACATATCTGTCCATGCATCTGTCGCGGCGCACGACACGACCCTCGATAATAGTAACCATCGCGGCGCGCGATACGTCCCTCGAAAATAAGTATCCATCGCGGCGCGCGATACGTCCCTCGAAATGGTACATCCTTTAAGTACCCATTCTTTCTCAATGCACATATAAAACATTGTCACAACCAATGCCTCAGAATAATTCAGATGACAAGTTCACACCAATAATGAGGAGATGACCATTTTCATAACATCACACAGTTCACTACCACACAAAACATGAAGTTACATCAACAATGATTCAACAAGACTTCAACCCTTTCTCAACACAACACACATAAACAATTAATCACATTGCCTTTTGTTATCCCATTCTTTTCATCATTAGAATTAATCAATTTGGCAAATCAACCCATCACCAATCCCGTTACTTCCAAAACATATACCACAAGGACATACACGCATTTCATACACTTAACAAGAGTTTAGAAATCCACTTGCCTTAATCCAATAAGAAGTTACTTCGTGACTTGAGCCTTTCCCATTTGTTGAACTTCCAACTCAAACCAATCTAGTCAAATAATTAACCACAATAAGATTTTAAAACTAAAAACACCCATATTACTATGTGTCTAGTCAATAACTCGCCCCGAATTCATAATCATATTCCTAATCTTGATGTTAATTAATATTTCAACTCTCATATTTCTCAAATTCAAACCTAGAGTTAAGTCGTAATTCCTCCAAACACTACAACCCAAATAGCTTTCATATAATATAATATACTAAAAGAAGGACCCTAATGAAAATGAGAAATCAGTAGCTTAAATCGCTACAAAAAAACAACTATCCTACCATTCTTTAAACACAATACAATCAACTTTTATTTTGTTGTAAAATAATTATTCAATTTTTATTTAATCATGAACAATTAATTCCATCACGAAGAATGCACAGTTACTTTGACAAAAGGTGATACTATTAATATATATTCCTCCCTCACCATACAATTAATCTCCAACACTTTGCCCTAAATTTCCAGAAAACTCACTGCCTTCCTTTATCAAACATATAATAATATATATATATACCTTAATTTTCCAACAAATATTTCTAATTGTTATCCATACATTAATTGCTCTTGAACATAGTTACAAATTCCCCAAGGACCAGGCAACACAAATCATCATAACCAAAACATTTTTTTAAAAAAAATTCATTCATGACAAATTTGTTTTTTCTCCTTTCATTATTCTAACAATATATATAAATTAACACTAAGAAATCATCCAACCAATAGTTACTTTGCATAAAAGAAAATTATAGAAATAACCTTTGAAAGGATTCATAATACCTGCAACTTTCGTATAGTCTTGCGGCGTCCTCTTTCTTTATTTATTTTTCCTAACTTGATAAATCAATTATGACCTAAAAGTTATAAAATTTTACTAACTTATTTAATTATATATATGTGGGTTAAGTGGTATAAGATCTTAAATAAGTTTAACATTTTAGCCTATTAACTATCGGTTTAGTCAATGTCTACAATTATCCATAAATAATTAACTCTAGTTAAATGAATATTTAAAATTTTAAAATGACCTTCTGGGTCATTACATTATCCACCACTAAAAATCATGTTCGTCCTCGAACATAAAGTAAAAGAAAGTCAAATACTAGGGGATACCAAGAGCCTAAGGTATGATTTTCAGAGTCGTGTTTCTCTTTCTGAGTAACTCATACTTAGGACCATTCCATCAAAATTAACTATCAAGAACATGAAAATTCGAACCAAATTTTAGAAAATCTTTAATTAGGAGTGATTACCAAGTCATAGACTACCATGAACCCCATCTAAACCGAAACTCACTAGACCATAAACCCATCAAGATTACTCTTATCTCACGTAACCAAGATAACCTTATGAATCAAAACTGGCTACAACTATGAGTGAGCCTGAAATAACCACGAGACACGCATAATGCAGAAATGATCACTTTTTTTCAAGATTCCCTTCTCACAACACAATCTTTCCGTGAACTTAAGTCATAAAAAATGTATTTTTAGACATCGAGTACTCATTAAGGGAGAATCAAACTTATCCAACCCAAAGAAGAAAGTTATCGAGTAAACACCTAGCAAATGATACTCCCATGCATATAGAACCTCTAACAACACTCTCAAATAAGTGTAACTATTCACGAAAGCTCTTCTATAAGTTCTCATAATAAAGTTTGTGTCTGTATACATATTGAGATACTTTAACTATTTCAACAACGCCAAATTATCAAAAATGAAATGACCAAGTCAGTCAAAGGCTCCTACTCTATCAAGAGGAAATAAGAGGATCGGTACATCCGATCCACCACTAGAAATTTACACATATATATAAAAAAAAAAGCATGTGGACATATGCAATGAATCATACTCCAAATATGTCAAACGAAGTAGGTGGTCAACTTAAGAATATACGGAATCAAGGTCGAATAACACTAGATACTTTCTCCATATTGCCCATATAAATAAAATTATTTCATTTGACTCTTAACTTCTTCTTTTTTTTAGCTACCAACAATAAACCAAACTGACCCCATTACAATATTACAAATACTAGATTCATCGAACCCCACATACTTCTCAAGTATTTCATTGAATTTACGCTCTTAAAACCAACAAGCATCATAACTATACCAGTCATTTACCTTACTCTCAAACTGTTACTAGTATTAAAGTATTCTTATCAAATACATTATCGCCTTTAAATTTTCAAACTCTGACGCTCTCTCTTTCCAAATAAGCATTTTATGACAGATACGGGTCCCACCCAAGACTAACACTAGTTTCAAATATAAAAGTATTTCCCAACAATATAAAGTTATTGAATCACGTATAATGTCAAATCCACGTAATCTTTCAAATGCCAAATTTCAACTAACATTCCAAATCATCATATAGCTCATACCAACACTCAAGAAATTCTTGGCCACTCCAATAATTCGATAACTATAAGCTTATAACCTCTGCTAACCATCAAATGCCTATGTAACACATCATAATAGTTTGTATCATCCCATCAACAAAGTAGTTTCAATTTCCTCGAAATCATCATTAATCATGTAGAACGGTAGGTCCACACCCTTGAACATTCATAAGTTACCTATTATATTCTGAATAATCTAGCTCGACATATTCACATAAAACCTTTCATACATCATTACTTTTCACCCAAACTAAAACTCCATCTTTATAAAAATCGTTGATAGAACCTTAATAAGTCTATATTAGACCAATTCACGTTCATAGTCATAGAACTTATATATGAAAATTCATACAACCTTCATTTCAAATCAAAAATCTATATAAGAGGTCTTATTCCTTTACATCTCTTAAATTCTTTCCATAATGAATAATTTTAAATATCTTAAACTCTTTAATAAACAAAATATTATTTCTTTCGCTGACTACTTAATAATTGACCAATAACCCATAAAATTTAACCTTATACCTAAACCAAAACCTTATGTGAAACCTTCCCTTAGATTTTTTAACAATCAAAAGAAATCAACTTTACGACTTAAATCATGCAACCAAGTCCTTCCAAATGCTCAATATCCGATACAAATCATTTCTTAACCTTACAATACATACCTTGATAAAAACACACTGCCTACAAACCCAAACTCACAATGAAAAACTTGATTTTGAAAAACTATGTAACATAACTCCTTTATCTATCAACATTAGCTTATAACTTGAAATTTTTTATGAATTCACATATCTTAGATTATCATTGATCGTCTCTCCATCGACCTTATTATATCTTTTGCTAAAAATTCAATCCGTACTAATTACCAAAATGAAAAATCACACACACAACAAAAATAAATTAATTACACTCGAGTTGAACATCTAAATACTCATTTCTCAAGGTTTATCCATTATTTTTTTTAACCAATATGATGTTCTGTAAAACTATCACAATAATCTAGGCAAGATAGATGAAATCACATGTCTCTAAATCCGATTATACAGTTTAATTGAAGATACATCCAATTTGGCCCTTACAATTAGAGTAAATTTTCGTGTTCTCGCCTCCTTTCGAAGGCTAAACTATATCCCGCTAATTTATTTATTTATTTCATTATAGCTATAGCTCCTTTAAATTCTCTGAGCAGTGCTTTAACAGCTCCTATAACTTTCCTTGCAATCAAACTACTCATCAAATAGTATCAAACCTCATCCTTAAATATTCACAATTTGTCATTACAATACAAAATTTGTTTAAGCAATAATCTTTATCATATAATTGCATCCTAATCACAATTTATCACGATCCCTTGTAATCGTCATGCTCAGTGGTTTCTTCATCATCACGAAGTAGTCAATCTTGTCATCCACATGACACCCCAAAACCAGCTATACCAATTCAAAATCCAAAGGGCTAACCCAATGTATATGTGTTTCTTACTAAAATTTTCAGTTACCTTCACACAACCACACTCATTCAGACTTTTTTACCTTTAAGCTTCTCATCCGAATATCGATCCACTTCCATGGAGCTTACGATGGAATACCACTCATTTAAAATCTTTGAGATACACTTCACAACTTAAACACATAAATACCGTACTAAAGATCCACCACTAAAAGCTTCCTTATAAATAATTATTAATTCATTCTTCCGTAGTAAAAAAAACTAGTTAGATTCTCAAGTATGAATACCACACTAAATCTTATTATATGAGCATGTGATACAATTGATAAATCCTTAAGTAGTATTCACACTTAACAATTTGACGTATCTGTTTTTATATACCACTAGTACCACTTCGTGAAAGTCTGTTAAATCCACCACTAAACACATCATATACCCATCGAGAAGATCGTATCAAAATAGCCCATACATATTATGACAACTTGCTAACTGTGTTTTCTCAATTTACATTGTTCATTATATTGCAATCATTTAATTCGTCCACTTTCAATTATCGAACTACATTCTTTTCATAACTATATCACTTTCACCTTAGTATTAGGTCTAACATTCAAGTTATACACAACACACTAACTACTCACATGAGAAACTATGCACGAGTCATCACCTAAATGAGAGTGAATAGGGAGGGAATGAAAACGATGATAGTCAAAACTAAGCCAAGCATGCACGATTGAGATCCAAAAAGTGAAGATTTTTCTTAAAAGTCACTATAGCCTCTCAAAGATAAGTACAGACGTCTCCGTACAGATCCTCAAGACTCTACTTAGACTCGGCTTGTACACACGTGAGACCTATGAACCTGGGCTCTGATACCATTTTGTCACGACCCAAAAATAGACGTGATGGCACTCGTCTTATCCCACAAGACAAGTAAGCCTAAAACTCAACTATTACAATAAAAAATGCGGAAAATTTACTATCAAATACATTATACCCCCAAAAGGTTGTCACGTGTACAAGCCTCTAAAGTGTTACAATCGGATCAAAAGAAAATATAAGTCTCATATCATTTTGTTTCTAGAGTAGAACAAAATCATAAATAAGAGTAAGGAGGGATGCTGAGAGACCAACAACTACCTCACAAAATCTCCAGGAAGCCTCGGAAAAGAAGAGAATATATCATAAAAGTCCGGGCTAGTAACCTACAAAAATTTGTAGAAGCAAGGGGTGAGTACCAAACCCACACCGTACTCAGCAAGTAAACCTCTAAACACAAGCTAAGGGGATGAAATACGGGTACTACTACCACCCCCAACCGAACTCCACAACTACAACCTGCATAAACATTAGCCCAACCTAACAGTCACAGTTTACATAGAACGTAACTCAACAAAAACATTTGACAAATACATATCCTCACAAAACAACACTTTAACAAATTACATATCCTCCACACAACACTTTAACACCTTATATATCCTCAACATCAACACTTAAACAAATTAGATATCCTCAATAGCAACACTTCCAAAATTTACATATCCTCAATAACACACTTCAACAAATTACATATCCTCAACAACAACACTTCTACAAATTATATATCCTCAATAACAAGCTCAGTATTCAACAATCACAAGTTTCGCAAAAAGGCAATCACTAGATCAGCAAAACACAATATCAAGTTCACTAATGATAAGTATGTGCAATGTAATGGAATGCAATGTCAAGTATAAAGATGCATGTCTGACCTAGTGATACACACCCGTTGTCTCTCAGTCCGGGACCCAGGGGGACATATCTGTCATGCATCTGTCGCGGCGCACGACACGACCCTCGATAATAGTAACCATCGCGGCGCGCGATACGTCCCTCGAAATATATAGTATCCATCGCGGCGCGCGATACGTCCCTCGAAATGGTACATCCTCTTAAGTACCCATTCTTCTCAATGCACATAACACTTGTCACAACCAATGCCTCAGAATAATGCAGAGATGACAAGTTCACACAAATAATGAGGAGATGACCATTTTCATAACATCGCACAGTTCACAACCCACACAAACATGAAGTTACATCAACAATGATTCAACAAGACTTAACCCTTTCTCAACACAACACAACATAAACAATTAATCACATTGCCTTTTGTTATCCCCATTCTTTTCATCATTAGAATTAATCAATGTGGCAAATCAACCCATCACCAATCCGTTACTTCAAAACATATACCACAAGGAACATACACGCATTTCATACACTTAACAAGAGTTTAGAAATCCACTTGCCTTAATCCAATAAGAAGTTACTTCGTGACTTGAGCCTTTCCCATTTGTTGAACTTCCAACTCAACCAATGAGTCAAATAATTACCACAATAAGATTTTAAAACTAAAAACACCCTATTACTATGTGTCAGTCAATAACTCGCCCCGAATTCATAATCATATTCCTAATCTTGATGTAATTAATATTTCAACTCTCATATTTCTCAAATTCAAACCTAGAGTTAAGTCGTTTAATTCCTCCAAACACTACAACCCAAATAGCTTTCATATAATATATATACTAAAAGAAGGACCCTAATGAAAATGAGAAATCAGTAGCTTAAATCGTACAAAAAAACAACTATCCACCATTCTTAAAAACATAATACAATCAACTTTTATTTTTGTTGTAAAATAATTATTCAATTTTTATTTAATCATGAACAATTAATTCCAATCACGAAGAATGCACAGTTACTTTGACAAAGGTGATACTATTAATATATATTCCTCCTCACCATAAAATTAATCTCCAACACTTTGCCCTAAATTTCCAGAAACTCACTGCTTCCTTATCAAACATATAATAATATATATATATATAATATATGTAATGACCTGTTTAGTCGTTTGAGCAACAGTTTTAATTCTGGAAAAAAAACACTGGCTGGGACGACGGATGGAACGACGGACCGTCGTGGTCACGACGGCCCGTCGAGGAGGGGTTGTCGTCCCATGACACTTAGAATTCTTCAAATGGATATTTAAAATCGACTCTCTGTAAATGGTGTGACGGACCTGCAGGACATTCCGTCAATCCACGACGAACCGCGTGAGTTTCCGTTGCAAAACACTTCAACTTTGAGAAATTGGTACAAGAAACGAGTTTCTGACCGTCATGGAGGAGGAACAGGACGGACCGTCACGGCTGTGTGACGGGCCGTCACAGGCCACGTGAGCTCGAGGGAGCTGCGACGACCACCGTGACGGACCGTCGCAGGCACGACGGCCCGTCACAGGTTGCGCAGTCCCAGGCAGTTTAGGATTTCTCCACACGTTTTAAGGGTCGTTTTTTGACTATTCTTTCCTTAATTATAAAGATTGAGGGTAAACATTAATAGTCTAATTACTTAGGGGTTAAAAGGGGTAACCTTAAGTGAATTAGTGGGGGTTTATTGTCCTTTTTCACACTCTAAATTATATGATTAATTAGGGTACAAAGAAGGAGGGTTTGAATAAAACAAAACAAAAGAAAAGAACAGAAAGAGAGGAGAAACGAACGAGTAGAGAGAGAGAAACGAAAGGATAGCAAGGATTTTGAGAAGATAGCTTGATTGATTCAATTCTTCGGTGGAGGTAGTATGTTTATATTACGATAATCGTAGTGAACTCTTAATAGTGAATATTATGTGTTGATATTATGTAAACCTGTCTATGTGCTTAATTGTATGCTTGCATGATTATGATTATGAAATTGTGATGAATTAACAAGCATGATGAAGCTATTGAATCCCAAATCTTGAAAGAACCCTAATTCGCTTGATATATTATATAATAAGATTGATGATGCCTTAATATGAAAGAAGGCTTGATAAATTATATAATGAGATGAGGATGCCTTAGTGTAAAAGAAGGCTTGATGAATTAGGGGATCGGGTGCCACGTTCCGGTACCAGGATAGAAGAATATGAGGATCGGAGTGTCACGTTCCGACACCAGGATAGAATATGAGGATCGGGTGCCACGTTCCGTACCAGGATAGAATGAATATGAGGATCGGAGTGGTCCGTTCTGACACCAGGATAGAATATGAGGATCGGAGTGTCACGTCCGACACCAGGATAGAATATGGATTGGGTGCCACGTTCCGGTACCAGGATAGAATGAATATGAGGATCGAGTGTCAATGTTCCGACACCAGGATAGAATTTAGGAGCGGAGTGTCACGTAACCGACACAAGAGGAAGAAAGATAATGAATCTTGAAAGATAATGAATATACTCAATCTAATGAACTTAATTCCCAAATGAGTATGGTATTGAGGCTTGAGACCTCATGTATGAACTTGACGGAATTGTTAATGATAAAGTAATTGTTGTTGCTACATGTTGAGTATTGTAGTTGATTACTTATTATTGATATATACTTTTTCTATTTTGAGTTAGCCGATGATATCTACTCGTACGTGTGGTGTACTGACCCCCTACTTTATGTTTTCCTCTTTGTTATTTGTGTTATACAACAAACGTTCCGTCAACTTCAACACAACAGTACGTCGGGCCAGATTTCGTCATACCGGATCTCAGGGTGAGCTAACGCTTCTAGCTTGGACGGATCTGGATCTTCTTCTATGATTCTTGATGCCTTGGACTTCCGGCATGGACTAGTTCTTATGTATTTTAGCTTCTTAGATATTCTTAGATAGTTTAGTTTAGTAATTTGATCATAGATGTTCTTGTGATGATGACTTCCAGATTTGGGGATATATAATATTTTTGAATTGTTTTTATTAATAAGTTTAAGTCTTCCGCATTATTTTCTGTTGATATATTTTAAATGTTAAGGTGTAGATGGGTTGGTTCGCTCACAATAGGGTAATGTGGGTGCCAGTCGCGTCCCGATTTGGTCGTGACAGACTTGGTATCAGAGCATTAGGTTCATTGGTCTCATCACACAAGAACGAGTCTAGTAGAGTCTTAAGGAACGGTAGGGGGACGCCTTTACTTTTCTTTGAGAGGCATAAGACTTTAGGAAAATTCCATTCTTTCATTCTTCTTTCGTGCTACTACTTGAGTCCAATTGGTATCTAGGTGATACAAATTGGTATCTGACCATCTTCATTCTATCTCGCAGATGGTTAGAACTAGAGCACGACCGCACCAGCAGCGACAACGGAAAGACAAGAAACTACTGAGCCAGCCACTGGGGCTGTGGCTCGAGGAAGGGAACGGCAAGAGGCGTGGAAGAGGTCGTGGGAGGACGTCCTCTAGAGGGAGAGGACGAGCCCCTAGCCCATCTGATACTAGGGCAGTGACTCCTCCACCGACCGAGGATGTGGTAAGAGAGGGTGAGAAGGGGAGAATGAACCAGTGCAAAATGAGGAATGCCACCCCAACCTACCCCAGAGATGATCAACCAGGTACTTGCTTATCTTAGCGGGTTATCCGATCAGGGTCAAGCTCCTCCAGTGGTTTTCTGCACCACAACCTCCGGTTTCAGAGATACGACATGCGGCTACTATGGCTCCCCATGGATGCAACCTTGGGAATAGGCACATTTCCACGTCTGACTACTGGGCCTATATGACAAACGATCAGCATGAACTTTTCAGTAAGTTCTTGAAATTGAAACCTCCAGCCTTCAAGGGTGCAGAATCTGAGGATGCTTATGATTTTCTGGTTGATTGTCATGAGCTACTACACAAGATCGGGATAGTAGAGAGGTTTGGTGTCGAGTTCGTGAGCTATCAGTTCCAAGGAACGCCAAAATGTGGTGGCGTTCACATGTTGAGTGTCAACCAACAGAGGCACCACCTATGACTTGGGAATCATTCTCTACCCTATTTGGAGATATATCCCAAGGACTTTGAGAGATAGAAAGAGGGATGAGTTCTTGAGTTTGGAGCAAGGAAGAATGACGGTTAATGCATACCGAGGCTAAATTTCGCGCACTATCCAGATACGCCACCCAACTCTGTTTCAGTCCACAAGAACGGATCCGCCGTTTTGTGAAGGGTTGAGGTCAGAATTGCGGATTTCAGCCTACAGATAGCGGCACAGCAACATCCTTCCAATAGGTGGTAGACTTTGATAGAGGTGGAAGGAGTGAAACCGGATGACTTCACCACAACGTCTACATCAAAGAGGTTTCGAAGGGGAGGTGAGTTTAATGGTTCTCACTCTAGAGGACAGAGCTCCGGAGGTTACGCAAGTCGACCAATTCAGTCTTCACTACAGACTGTAGTTGGGGGTCCACCTCAAACGGTCAACACTTCCTGAGAGGCCGATGCGTGACCCAGAGAATGTTATGGATGTGGGAGATTGGACACATGAAGAGGTATTGTCCAAACGAGTTACAGAACCCCACTGCTAGAGGTAGGGGTGGTAATGGTAGAGGTCGTTATTCTGGAGGGCGTGGTGGCCGAGGTAATGGGTGTTCAACCAGCAACGGCATAGGTGAAGGGCAAAACGGGAGCCACTACTACACAACATGGTAGGGCAACGCCGACAAATAATGGGGCTCATTGCTACGCTTTCCCTGTGAGGTCTGAAGCGGAGGCGTCTGATGCTGTTATCACAGGTAATCTCTTGGTTTGTGATTGCATGGCATCTGTATTATTTGACCCTGGCTCCACATTTTCATATGTATCTTTTCTCATTTGCTAATGGTCTAAATTTACATTGTGAATTACTTGACATCCCTATTCGTGTTTCTACTCCGTGGGTGAGTCCTGTGATAGTTGAAAAGTCTGTCCTGTAGCCGATCAAGGATCTGTAGTCTTGAGTGTGGATAGTGTAGATAGTCTAGCACCTATTGGAAGATGCTTTTAGTTAGGGTCTACTAACATGAGGATGCCTGGCGAGTCTTGTGAATTTAGTGCAACACTATGTAACTTGCGGTGACTTTCTGTACTTAAACTTGGCTTTCTCCAAACTTTGCGATTTTGGATTGTAATGCTAAAACGGTAACGTTAGCCAAGCCTGGGGCAGATCGTTAGTGTGGGAGGGTGACTACACTCCAATCCGGTGCGTATCATCTCCTTCATTCGTGCTCAGAAGATGGTTAGTAAGGGTTGTCTAGCTTCTTGCACATCTCAAGGATGACACTCCCAAGTACCTTCGATCGAGTCGGTTTCAGTGGTCTGTGAGTTTTTGGATATGTTCCCCCTGCAGATCTTCCTGGTTATGCCACCAGATAGGGATATATAGACTTCTGCATTGATTTGGAACCCGTACTCGCCCCATTTCTATACCCTGTATAGAATGGCTCCCGCGGAGTTAAGAGAGTTAAAAGCACAACTTCAAGAGTTGTTGAGCAAGGGCTTTATTAGACCAAGTGCATCTCTTGGGGTGCTCCGGTTTTGTTTTGTGAAAAAAAAGGATGGGAGTTTCCGATGTGCATAGATTACCGACATTTCAACAAAGTACTATTAAAAACAAGTACCCAACTCCTTCCTCGCATTGATGACTTGTTCGATCAGTTACAGGTGCTTGTGTCTTCTCAAAGATTGACTTGAGGTCCGGTTATCACCAATTGAAAATACGAGCACGGATGTTCCAAAGACTACTTTTCGAACTAGGTATGGGCATTATGAATTTGTGGTAATGTCCTTTGGTCTTACAATGCCCCTGCTGCTTTCATGAGTTTGATGAACGGGATTTTCAAGCCATATTTGGATCTCTTTGTGATTGTTTTTATTGATGATATACTGATATACTCGAAGAGTAAGAAGGAACATGAAGAGCATTTGAGAATGGTGTTAGAGTTGTTGAGAAAGAGAAGCTCTATGCGAAATTCTCCAAGTGTGAGTTTTGGTAAATTCAGTGTCCTTCTTGGGGCACGTGGTTTCTAAAGGATGGAGTGAATGGTTGGATCCATTAAGATTGAGACGTTGAAAAATTATTGGGTAAGACCCACTAATGTGTCAGAAATAAGGAGTTTTGTGGGGTTAGCTAGCTACTACCGCCGATTTGTCAAGCGATTCTCGTCTATTGCTTCCCAATTGACGAACTTGACTAAACAGAATGTTCCATTTGTATGGTCAGATGAATGTGAGGAAAGCTTTCAGAAGCTTAAGACTTTGTGACTACCGCGCCATCTTACCTACCTTGCCGGTAGAGGGTAAAAACTTCATTGTTTATTGTGATGTCATCCTATTCTGGGTTGGGTGCAGTGCTAATGCAAGAGAGAACGTGATCGCTTATGCTTCAAGACAATTAAAAGTGCATGAACGTAACTATCCAACTCATGACTTGGAATTGGCCGCGGTAGTATTTGCACTAAAGCAATGGAGACACTACTTGTATGGGGTTAAGTGTGAAGTCTACACGGACCATCGTAGCCTACAGTATGTATTCACTCAGAAGAGACTTGAACTTGAGACAGAGGAGATGGATGGAACTACTGAAGGACTACGACATCACTATCTTGTATCATCCGGGAAAGCGAATGTTGTGGCAGATGCTTTAAGTAGAAAGGCCAGAAGCATGGAAGTCTAGCTCATTTGCAAGCTTCTAGACGCCCTTGGCTAGAGAAGTGCAGATTTTGCTAATGACCTTATGAGGTTAGAAATAAACGAGAAGGGAGGATTGTTAGCTTGTGTAGAGGCAAAATCCTCTTTTCTTGATCAGATTAAGGGGAACAGTTTTGATGATGAAAACTAAGGCGAATTCGAGATAAAGTGTTGCAAGGAGAGGCTATGGAAGCAATAATCGATGGGGAAGTGTGGTTTGAGGATTAAGGGAAGAGTATGTGTACCCCGCATCGATGATTTGATCACCACTATTCTTACAGAAGCTCATAGTTCCGGGATTCTATACATCCTGGTGCAACCAAGATGTACCGCGACCTAAAGCAACACTTCTGGTGGAGTAGAATGAAGCGAGATATTGTTGAGTTTGTGGCCAATGTCCAAATTGTCAACAAGTAAAGTATGAACACCAAAGGCCCGGAGAACCTTCAGAGAATGCCCATTCCTGAATGGAAGTGGGAGAGAATCGCGATGGACTTCGTGGTTGGTCTTCCAAAGACATTGGGTAAGTATGACTCTATTTGGGTGATCGTTGATAGGTTAACTAAGTCTCTGCTCACTTCATTCCGGTCAAGGTGACCTACAATGCAGAGAAGTTGGCCAAAATCTACATCTCAGAGATCGTTCGGTTGCATGGAGTTCCACTCTCCATCATATCGGATAGAGGTACGCAGTTTACCTCTAAGTTTTGGAGGACACTACATGCTGAATTAGGTACTAGGTTGGACCTTAGCACTGCATTTCACCCTCAGACCGATGGTCAGTCTGAGCGAACGATTCAAGTGTTGGAGGATATGCTTCGTGCATGTGTGATAGAGTTTGGTGGCCATTGGGATAGCTTCTTACCGTTGGCAGAGTTTTCATACAATAATAGCTATCACTCTCCCAGTATCGACATGGCTCCATTTGAAGCATTGTATGGGAGGAGGTGTAGATCTCCCATTGGGTGGTTTGATGCATTTGAAGTTAGACCTGGGGGACTGATCTGTTAAGAGATTCTATGGAGAAGGTGAAAGCTATTCAAGAAAATCTTTTAGCGGCTCTCAAAGTAGACAAAAGGAGTATGCAGACCGAAAAGTTAGAGACTTGGAGTTCATGGAAGGTGAACAAGTCTTGTTGAAGGTTTCACCCATGAAGGGGTGATGCGGTTTGGAAAAAGAGGTAAGCTAAGTCCAAGTATATTGGACCATTCGAGGTACTAAAGCGAATAGGGGAGGTGGCTTATGAATTAGCCTTGCCCCAGGGCTGTCCGGAGTGCATCCGGTGTTTCATGTGTCCATGTTGAAGAGATACCACGGAGATGGAAACTACATATCCGTTGGGATTCAGTTTTGTTGGATGAGAACTGACTTATGAAGAGGAACCGGTTGCTATATTAGATAGAGAAGTTCGCAAACTGAGTCGAGAGAGATTGCATCCATCAAAGTTCAATGGAAGAATCGACCGGTTGAAGAGGCTACTTGGGAGAAGGAGGCAGATATGCAAGAAAATACCCACATCTTTTACAGATTCAGGTACTCCTTTTCGCCATTGTTTTTCTTCTTTTGATCGTTCGGGGACGAACGATGGGTAAATTGGTATCTATTGTAACGACCTGTTTAGTCGTTTTGAGCAACAGATTTTAATTCTGGAAAAAACACTGGCTGGGACGACGGATGGAACGACGGACCGTCGTGGTCACGACGGCCCGTCGAGGAGGTGTCGTCCCATGACACTTAGAATTCTTCAAATTGGATATTAAAATCGACTCTCTGTAAATTGTGACGGACCTGCAGGACGTTCCGTCACATCCACGACGAACCGTCGTGAGTTTCCGTTGCAAAACACTTCAACTTTTGAGAAATTGGTACAAGAAACGAGTTTCTGACCGTCATGACGGAGGAACAGGACGGACCGTCACGGCTGTGACGGGCCGTCACAGGCCACGTGAGCTCGAGGGAGCTGCGACGACCACCGTGACGGACCGTCGCAGGCACGACGGCCCCGTCACAGGTTGCGCAGTCCCAGCAGTTTAGGATTTCTCTCCACATTTTTAAGGGTCGTTTTTTGACTATTCTTTCCTTAATTATAAAAGATTGGGGTAAACATTATAAGTCTAATTACTTAGGGGTTAAAAGGGGTAACCTTAAGTGAATTAGTGGGGTTTATTGCCCTTTTTCACACTTAATTATATGATTAATTAGGGTAAAAAGAAGGAGGGTTTGAATAAAACAAAACAAAAGAAAAGAACAGAAAGAGAGGAGAAACGAACGAGTAGAGAGAGAGAAACGAAGAGGATAGCAAGGATTTTGAGAAGATAGCTTGATTGATTCAATTCTTCGGTGGAGGTAGGTTATGTTTATATTACGATAATCGTAGTGAACTCTTAATAGTGAATATTATGATTGATAGTATTGTAACCTGTCTATGTGCTTAAATTGTATGCTTGCATGATTATGATTATGAAATTGTGATGAATTAACAAGCATGATGAAGCTATTGAATCCCAAATCTTGAAAGAACCCTAATTCGCTTGATATATTATATAATAAGATTGATGATGCCTTAATATGAAAGAGGGCTTGATAAATTATATAATGAGAATGAGGATGCCTTAGTGTAAAAGAAGGCTTGATGAATTAGGGGATCGGGTGCCACGTTCCGGTACCAGGATAGAATGAATATGAGGATCGGAGTGTCACGTTCCGACACAATAGAATATGAGGATCGGGTGCCACGTTCCGGTACCAGGATAGAATGAATATGATATCGGAGTGTCACGTTCCGACACCAGGATAGAATATGAGGATCGGAGTGTCACGTTCCGACACCAGGATAGAATATGGATCGGGTGCCACGTTCCGGTACCAGGAGAATGAATATGAGGATCGGAGTGTCACGTTCCGACACCAGGATAGATTAGAGGAGCGGAGTGTCACGTACCGACACAAGAGGAAGAAAGATAATGAATCTTGAAAGATAATGAATATACTCAATCTAATGAACTTAATTCCAAATGAGTATGGTATTGAGGCTTGAGACCTCATGTATGAACTTGACGGAAATTGTTAATGATAAAGTAATTGTTGTTGCTACAGTGTTGAGTATTGTAGTTGATTTACATTATTATTGATATATACTGTTTTCTATTTTGAGTTAGCCGATGATATCTACTCAGTACGTGTGGTTGTACTGACCCCCTACTTTTATGTTTTCCTCTTGTTATTTGTGTTATGCAGCAAACATTCCGTCAACTTCAACACAACAGTAACTCGGCCAGATTTCGTCATACCGGATCTCAGGGTGAGCTAACGCTTCTAGCTTGGACTGGATCTTCTTCTATGAGTCTTGATGCCTTGACTTCCGGCATGGACTAGTTCTTATGTATTTTTAGCTTCTTAGATATTCTTAGATAGTTTAGTTTAGTAATTTGATCATAGATGTTCTTGTGATGATGACTTCCAGATTTTGGGGATAATAATAATAGTTTGAATTGTTTTTATTAATAAGTTTAAGTCTTCCGCATATTTTCTGTTGATATATTTTAAATGTTAAGGTGTTAGATGGGTTGGTTCGCTCACATAGGAGGTAAATGTGGGTGCCAGTCGCGTCCCGATTTGGGTCGTGACAATATACCTTAATTTTCCAACAAATATTTCTAATTGTTATCTATACATTAATTGCTCTTGAACATAGTTACAAATTCCCCAGGGACCCCAACACAAATCATCATAACCAAACATTTTTTTAAAAAAAAATTCATTCATGACAAATTTTGTCTTTTTCTCCTTTCATTATTCTAACAATATATATAAAATTAACACTAAGAAATCATCCAACAATATTACTTTGCATAAAAAAAATATAGAATGAAAACTTTGAAAGGATTCATAATACCTGCAACTTTCGTATAGTCTTGCGGCGTCCTCTTTTTCTTATTTTATTTTTCCTAAATTGATAAATCATTATGACCTAAAAGTTATAAAATTTTACTAACTTATTTAATATATATATGGTGGGTTAAGTGTATAAGATCTTAAATAAGTTTAACATTTAGCCTATTAACTATCGGTTAAGTCAATGTCTACAATTATCCATAAATTAATTAACTCTAGTTAAATGAATATTTAAAATTTTTAAAATGACCTTCTGGGTCATTACAATAAGGTTCAGAATCAAGAACAACACGAGATTAAGAAGAGTGAACCATATAATTATCAATGCAATGACGTTTCTAAATTGAATCGCCAACCTAATGAAGATGGTCGTGATTGGTGCTAGATATGAAAGGAAACCAAAAGTTGGTATTCTTTACAATAACATGATGGAAATTTTGGGGATTTTGACCTTGGGAATATCATGAATGTCTTGATTTATTGAGACGGTGGGTTGTGGAGTAGAGGGGCGAGTAGGTTGTGGGAGTATTGGAGTAGGAGTTGTTGGAGGGAGAGGGACTTATGTGGACTGTTAGACAATGGTCGGAGGGGATTTGAGATTGGGAAAGGGAGACTAGGTTTAGGGTTTTCAGAAAGGGGTGAAGAAGGTTAGAGGGTGAAGAGTTCACCAGATGCTTAAGGTGGAAGAAGAGATAAATATGGACGGATGTGAGATGACAATCGATAAGGAAGGGATTGGTTAATGGGTGTAGTGGAGGCAACGACTTCCCCCCAAGATGATTCCCTAGGTAAACTAGGAATGGATGCTTGTTTCCGATGAGAAGGAGGAGTCCTCACTGTCAAAGTAGGCGACTAGGTTTGGTGGTACATTAATGGTGATGAAGAATTTTGGGTTTGAGAGGATTTTTTTTGTTTGAAAGATGGATGTAATAGTTATTTTGGGAGTGGACGAGTGATGAAATCCTGACACTTTGATGGGACGTTTAAGATACGGTTGAGGTTTCTAAACAACTAGATATGACTGGCAACGAGTTTCTTGCATAAATGTCAGGGTTTAAAGGTGAGTGTATAGAGCTGCACCAGGTTCATAAGCTTCTTTCAATGCAAACACCATATAAATGAGTGTGATGCATAGTTGGATACAATGAGGATGAGTGCATACCTATTGAAATAAGAACATGTTCCTTGACATGAGTTCACCTTTGAGAATAGATATAGGAAACTAAGGGTAATAATATTAGACCTGATCATAATGTCGTCGAACTGCAAGTATGTACCTGTTAAGGAGTACCAAGATAAGTTAGTATGACTATATGCCGAGATTATTGTACAAATCTTTCATCATGAATATGTGGTTTTAGAGAAGAGTTATCCTTGATACACTATCCCTAAGGCCAATCGATTCTTTGGAATTGTTCTCTTCCAAGTGCTTTGGTTATATCAACAACCTGGTCCTAAGTTTTGCAGCTATTCATGATGATGAGACCTTTATCCACATTGTTCCTGAGAAAGTGAGGATAGATATCTATATGTTTGGTTCGCTTGTGTTAGACAGGGTTCTTTGATATATTGACAACACTTGTAGGTCTCATATGATAGGCTTGAATCATACATTGATTCCAAAATCATCAAGCTATTGTTTTATCCATAGGTGATAGGAGTTTAACACAAAGGGAGAAAATAACAATGTATTCAACTTCTGCAGTAGACAGGGCAATCGAGTTATGTTTCCTTGTAGCCTATGTCACTGAACATTTGTTGACATCCTTAAAAGGTGAAACATCGCATGACTCCAATTCTTCACGTTTGTAGTTCAGAACCTACAAAAATAATCAAGAAGTCATATGTTGCAATTTTGAATAAAGAAAACTCAATGGTCAAACCTCCTATGGCAACATCAACCCCTCGAATCATGATGTTCCTAATTCACCATCATTGGAGTCGCTTGGTGAGCAAATGTTTAGACAATGTTCAAAAGGGAACAAATGATTCTAGATTGAAAAATTTAGTTGAGGAAGAACTTATGGACCTTCAAGTAAGGCAAATCCATCTATGGCAATGACATTTCATAATTCCAAAAATATATTGACCGTTAGCACTAAGGTATTAGGAAAAAGCTATGAACCAGAAGCTGGAGTGTCAAGACTTAGCCCAACTACAACTTATGATAGTGACTTGGGCAGTGAAAAGTTTGATGAAAATGATGAGGATGATATGCTAAACATATTATTTGATAAGATAGCCAATGATCTCTCGCCTAGGCATCAAACAAGTGGAAGCAACAAAATAAAAAGAAGACACATAAAAGGCGACATAGTTAGGATAGTAAGGTGACTGAAGAATTTATTCCAAGACACTTACCAATGCCACTGGCAAAGCAAAATCATATCACAATTTCAACAACATGATCCAGTAAATCCAAAAAGAAGTGATGAACTATCATGTTTTGTTAGACATATATGACGAAGAAGACAAAAGGGAAATATTTCAGGTTACATTACACGGGAAATCCATCTCTTTTAATTCTTAAATATACAAAAGAAAGTTTGATTTTGATAACTCATCTTTATTCTTAGATTTCATATTTTTGAGTTATTTAAGCATCTTAATTTATAGTATCATCACCGAGTGTATTATAAACTCTATGATGATCATGGAATATCTAGTTTTCTCTAGCTCTTAGTTTCTTCATGCTCATAAATTAATAGAGGTTCATTACCTAAGATTAGTAAGGCAAGGTCTAGCTCTCCTTGCTTGTACATTTCTCTTTGAGGTCTTTTTTCTCTTTATTGATAAAACTGGCCCTAGGCACATTGCTTAGCGGATTTGCTAAAAAAAAAAAAAGGATATTTTTTACAAATGAGTCGCCACCTAATTTTGAAAAAAAAAACTAGGAAATTAATTAATTAATTAATTAAAAATGCATGTAAAACCAATAGATTCTAGGTAAGGGTTCAAGTTATTCTGAAGGGAAGGTATTAGGCATCTTTCGTAATCCACAACTGTGGGTCCCAACTGATTCACATTTTTAAATTGGGGAGTAGATAAAACAATATACAAATATAATAAACATGTAATATGCACAAATAATAAATAAAACAAAAATATAAGAAAGGACCTAAGGTTAGCCTAACGTTAATATTATACACAAAAATAAAAAATATCATTCGAACTCCACTCGAGTAGCTTCCTTGAAAAGCAACGCTAGGTACATGTAAACACAATAAGTAAAATTATTTGTAATAAATAAATATGAATAAAAATAAATGAATCAAATAATAACTTAGAATGAAAAATCCGTCTTATTAACATGGGAGGCCTTGTAAATCAATAGTAATTTCTTCGTCGGCTAATTTTAACAAATAAAGAATATGAACTTAAGCTAAATATTTGTCTTTTAATGGGAAGCCTTTAAAATCGACGGAGATTTTTTTTCATTGGTCAATTTTAACTTACAAAATATATAATTATAATTTAAATAAAAATATCAAAAGGTAGAACAATCCTAAAATAACATAAAGAATAATAGTAGTAGAAGCTTAACCTAAAATTGAATGCGATTTGTGTCGGCCAAATGATCTCGTATTTTGGTAACTTATCCATATTTTAATGGGTTGAGTGAGTAAATTTTTACATGGGTAAAATATGGATTGACACCCATATTCAACCCATAAATATGGATAAAATATGGATTATCCAAATGGATTAAGCCTCTAACTGTTATGCACTGATTGATGATATCACTAAAAAAATTGTAACTTCTCTTCCTTTTTTTTTTATGTTCTACTATAGAACTAATTATTTTCTCTATAATTGAAAAGGTGAGATCTTTGGCCCTCCAAAAATCTATATTTTAAATTTACATTTCTTTTATTGATTTTTGTTATATTTTTATTCTTTAAAGTGTATATTGGATGATAAGTATTCGTGTAAAATTAGAAAATCATGTATTAGTATTGGCATTGTTGAATCCTTAAAGTGCATTGAGCGTATTTTAGTCCTAAAATGAAACTATCCATTTACTTTGAATTAAAAATATTTTCCCCTTCTTATTACATAAATTTATATACGTTGAAAAGTTTTTTTTTTACTTTTAGGATACAATAAAACTAAATGAAGTATTTTCAACATATTTCATCTAAAAAAAACTAAAATATTTTCTCCATATTGAATTTTAAGTAGAGTACTATTTCCTCATAAAATTGTAGGTAAAATATGTATAAACTAGTATTTACCCAATTCATTTTTACCTATATCAACTAGAATGACATCTACGGATATCCAAAAAATATGATTTGGATACAATTGAATTACAGATGTAGAAACATGCTTTA
This sequence comes from Solanum peruvianum, assembly GCA_027705065.1. Taxonomy (NCBI): domain Eukaryota; kingdom Viridiplantae; phylum Streptophyta; class Magnoliopsida; order Solanales; family Solanaceae; genus Solanum; species Solanum peruvianum. The sequence goes on from JAKWJD010000666.1 coordinate 65,824, forward strand.
GACACATAAAGGACTTAGCAGAAAGCAATGAATATAATGAATAGAGACATCATTAAGAGAGCATGACTTAGAGAGGGCATATCAGTCAAAATATATTAAAGATGGTATTACATAGTATGTTGAGGGTCATTATGTAAATAATAGAAGTTAGAGGATTAGATAGAAAATAGTTAGTTAAAGTAGTTACAAAAATATTCTTTTCTTTCCTGCATATATATGTACTAATCTTGTTCAGTTTTTGTATAATACAAAATGTTCACTTTGTAATTCATCACATCAGAATTCTTTTCTCTATAACTAAGAACATTCTAGATGCTATCTTCTTCATGACAGCCTACATGGTATCAGAGCTCCGGCGACTGTAAATGGTTGATCAAATAACTGATTCATCTACATAAGTAATCGATGAAGCTATGGCGAAGTGTTGATAATGAGTTGCCCGAAAAGTTATGTCATAATCATCCTCTTTCTCTAAACACCATTGGCAATTCTGGTGTACTGCTAAGTTCAATTCAATTGACTAAAGCCGATAATTTTTTGGTATGGAGTCGAGCGTTAAAGATTGCAATTATAGGTCATAATAAGTTGGGGTTCATCGATGGTTCATGTAAAAAGGAGGCATATGGTCCAAATATGGTGAATTTGTGGGAACGCTGCAATGCAATTGTATTATCATGGATCTTGAATTGTGTTTCAAAAGAATTACTTGGAGGTATTGTCTATTCCATAAATATTGCATCTGTATGGAAAGATCTGGCTGAACGATATAATAAAGTTGATGGATCTCGTATCTTCTAACTACACAAGGAGATTGCATCTGTAACTCAAGGTACTAGTTCAATCTCAACATATTTTTTTAGATTACGTGAACTGTGGGTAGAATATGATAGTCTAACTCCTGTTC
>JAKWJD010000667.1:0-53162 GCA_027705065.1 Solanum peruvianum
AAGACAATGGGTAAGTATGACTCCATTTGGGTGATTGTTGATAGGTTAACTAAGTCTACTCATTTTATTCCGGTCAAGGTGACTTACAATGCAGAGAAGTTAGCCAAGATCTAATCTCAGAAATCGTTCGATTGCATGGGGTTCCACTATCCATCATATCAGATAGAGGTACGCAGTTTACTTCTAAGTTTTGGAAAACATTGCATGCTGAATTGGGTACTAGGTTGGACCTTAGCACTGCATTTCACCCTCAGACCGATGGTCAGTCTGAGCGAACTATTCAAGTGTTGGAGGATATGCTTCGTGCATGCGTGATAGAGTTTGGTGGCCATTGGGATAGCTTCTTACCTTTGGCAGAGTTTTCATACAATAATAGTTATCACTCTAGTATTGATATGGCTCCATTTGAAGCATTGTATGGGAGGAGGGGTGTAGATCTCCCATGGGTGGTTTGATGCATTTGAGGTTAGACCTTGGGGTACTGACCTCTTGAGGGATTCGTTAGATAAGGTGAAGAGCATTCGAGAAAAGCTTCTAGCGGCGCAAAGTAGACAAAAGGAGTATGCGGACCGAAAGGTTAGAGACTTGGAGTTCATGGAGGGTGAACAAGTCTTGTTGAAGGTTTCACCCATGAAAGGGGTGATGCGGTTTGGAAAAAAGAGGTAAGCTAAGTCCAAGGTATTTGGACCATTCGAGGTACTAAAGCGAATAGGGGAGGTGGCTTATGAATTAGCCTTGCCCCCAGGACTGTCCGGAGTGCATCCGGTGTTTCATGTGTCCATGATGAAGAATACCACGGAGATGGAAACTACATTATCCGTTGGGATTCAGTTTTGTTGGATGAGAACTTGACTTATGAAGAGGAACCGGTTGCTATATTAGATAGAGAAGTTCGCAAGTTGAGGTCGAGAGAGATTGCATCCATCAAAGTTCAATGGAAGAATCGACCGGTTGAAGAGGCTACTGGGGAGAAGGAGGCAGATATGCAAGAAAAATACCCACATCTGTTCACAGATTCAGGTACTCCTTTTCGCCATTGTTTTTCTTCTTTTGATCGTTCGGGGACGAACGATGGGTAAATTGGTATCTATTGTAACGACCTGTTTAGTCGTTTTGAGCAACAGAGTGCATTTCTGGGAAAAACTGGCTGGACGACGAGTGTCACGACGGACCGTCGTGGTCACGACGGCCCGTCGAGGAGGTGTCGTCCCATGGCACTTAGAATTTTGAAATCGGGTACTGAAAATCGACTCTCTGTTAAATTGTGACGGACCTGCAGGACGTGCCGTCACACCCACGACGAACCGTCATGAGTTCCGTTGCAAAAACACTTCAACTTTTGAGAATTTGGTGCAAGAAACGAGTTTCTGACCGTCATGACGGAGGAACAGGACGGACCGTCACGGCTGTGACGGGCCGTCACAGGCCACTTGAGCTCGAGGGAGCTGCGACGACCACCGTGACGGACCGTCGCAGGAACGACGGCCCGTCACAGGTTGCGCAGTCCCAGGCAAAATAGGATTCCTCTACACGTTTTAGGGGTCGTTTTGGACTATTCTTTCCTTACTTATAAAGATTGAGGGTTAATATTGATAGGTCTAATTACTTGGGGGTTAAAAAGGGGTAACCTTAAGTTAATTAGTGGGTTTTATTGTCCTCCTTTACACTTAATTATACTTTTAATTAGGGTAAAAAGAAGGAGGGTTGGAATAAAACAAAACAAAAGAAAAGAACAGAAAGAGAGGAGAAACGAACGAGTAGAGAGAGAGAGAAACGAAGAGGATAGCAAGGATTTTGAGAAGATAGCTTGTTGATTCAATTCTTCGGTGGAGGCAGGTTATGGTTATATTACGATACTCGTAGTGAACTCTTAATAGTGAATAATATGTGTTGATGATATTGTAAACCTGTCTATATGCTTAATTGTATGCTTGCATGAACATGATTATGTGATTTTGATAAAACAAGCATGATGAAAACCATTGAATCCCAAATCTTGAAAGAAACTTTAATCTATGATATTAATGATGATGCCTTGGTATAAAAGAAGGCTTGACGAATTAAAGTAATGGGATTGATGATGCCTTGGTATAGAGAAGGCTTGATGAACGGATAGAATGAATTTAGTGGATCGGAGTGTCACGTTCCGACACATAGTATTAGTGGATCGGAGTGTCACGTACCGACACATAGTAATAGTGGATCGGAGTGTCACGTTCCGACACATAGTATTAGTGGGACGGGTGTCACGAACCGACACGTAGATATAGGGGATCGGAGTGTCACGTACCGACACATATAGGGGATCGGAGTGTCACGTTCCGACACATATAGGGGATCGGAGTGTCATGTTCCGACACATATAGGGGATCGGAGTGTCACGTTCCGACACATAGTGGTAGGGGATCGGAGTGTCACGTACCGACACAAGAGGAAGAAAGATAATGAATCTGAAAGATGATAATATACTAAACATAATGAACTTATTTCCCAAATGAGTGTGGTATTGAGGCTTGAGCCCTCATGGATGAACTTGATGGTATTTATTGACGATTATAATACTTGTTGTTGCTACATGTTGAGTTTATAGTTGATTTATAATATTACTGGATATGTATTATCTTCTATTTTGAGTTGGCCGATGATATCTACTCAGTACGTGTGGTTGTACTGACCCCCTACTTTATTGTTTTCCTCTTTGTTTATTTGTGTTATGCAGCAAACGTTCCGTCAACTTCGACTCAGCAGTAGATCAAGCCAGTCTTCACTCCATCGGAAATTCAGGGTGAGCTAATGCGTCTAGCTTGGACTGGATCTTCTTCTTCAAGTCTTGATGCCTTGAACTTCCGGCATGGACTAGCTTTTTAGTTATTTTTGTTCTTAGACATTTTTAGTTTAGTAATTTGAGGATAGATGTTCTTGTGATGATGACTTCCAGATTTTGGGAATATTAATAATAGTTGAGTTGTTTATTATGAGTTTAAGTCTTCCGCATTATTTCTGTTGATATTATATTGAAATGTTAAGATTTAGATGGGTTGGTTCGCTCACATAGGAGGGTAAATGTGGGTGCCAGTCGCGTCCCCGATTTGGGTCGTGACAATTTAAATTTACAATAAGTTTAATTATACAATATCATTAACAGATAAAATAGATAGATCATTAGTTTTATATTGGAAAATATATGGGATAGAACTAGCACCAGGAAGCAAATTATTTACAGCAAGATGTAAAAATTTATATATATTAACAACAAAGCATAAGATTACAGCAAGAAATAAAATTAATAAAATAAAGATAGAAAATCCTTTTGAAAAAATAATTACTGTAATAGATAATAATGATTATAGTTATAAAGAATTGATATAGAAGAAGATTTAGAGATAGTAAAAGAAGATTAAGCACTTCAAGCGTGCCAAATACATTAACAAGAGCTACATCATCAAGAATGAGTACATCTAAAAGAAAATATGAAATTCCACAAAGCTTGCTAGATAAAGAAGAAATCACCATATCATTATTTCATAACAGGAATAATGGATCAAAGAAAATATAAAATCTTAATAAATACAGGACAAGAAGAAAATTATATAACAAGGAGTTAGTAACAGAAGAAGAAATTATAAGAACAGGACATACATGCCCTGGAAAACCTAGTGAAATAGTAAATACAAATGAAGAAACAACAGAAAAAGAAATAATTATAGGAGGAATACCCTTAGTAATACAATTTAAAATATACCAAGGAAACTATAATATTACATTAGGAATAAAATGGTTAGAAAAAGTTAAACCATACAACATAGAAAATGAACAATTAACAATAACTTGTCAAAATAAGAAAATAATTATAAAAAGAACAAAATGATTTATGAAAATATTTATACTTGCAAAAATTATAGTAGAAGGATATCACAACAGATATTATACACCTATGATAGATACAGGAGCAGAAGCGAATATATGTAAATATAATTGTTTACCAGAAGATAAATGGAAAAAATTAAAAACACCTATGGTAGTAACGGGATTTAACAATGAAGGAAGTATGATTAAATATAAAGCAAAAAATATAAAAATACAGATATGGGATAAGATACTAACAATAGAAGAAATGTATAATTTTGAATTTACCACAAAAGATATGTTATTAGGAATGCCATTTCTAGATAAATTTTACCCACACATAATAACAAAAACACACTGGTGGCTTACTACACACATGCGGAAATAAGATAGGAGCAAAAAGAGTAAATAATAAACAAAGAAAACCTATGGAATGGATAAAGGAGGAAAAATAAACCAAGATGGAAACCAAGAAATGGAAAATAAATAATAAACAAATAACGCAATTAGAAATTGTTATATTTACTATAGACAAATTAAATTAATTAATGAGCAACTAGAACAATTATATAGTGAAGATCCCTTACAAGGATGGGAAAAACATAAAACAAAGGTAAAAATTGAATTAATAGATGAAAATAGCATAATAACGCAGAAACCATTAAAATATAACTTTGATGATCTACAAGAATTTAAAATACATATAGATGAATTATTAGAAAATAATTACATACAAAATAGCAATAGTAAACATACAAGTCCAACATTATAGTTATAAAACATAGTGAACAAAAAAGAGGTAAAAGCAGAATGGTTATAGATTATCGTAATTTAAATGCTAAAACTAAAACATATAATTACCCAATACCAAATAAAATACTAAAAATAGACAGATACAAGGATATAATTATTTTAGTAAATTTGACTGTAAATCAGGATTTTACCACCTAAAACTAGAAGAAGAATCTAAACAATTAACAGCATTCACAGTACAGCAAGGTTTCTATGAATGGAATGTTTTACCCTTTGGATATAAAAATGCACCAGGTAGATTCCAACATTTTATGGATAACTGTTTTAACCAGCTAGAAAATTGTATCGTATACATAGATGATATATTGTTATATTCTAGAACACCAGACGAACATATAAAGTTATTAGAAAAATTTATACATATAGTAAAAAATGCAGGTATAAGTTTAAGCAAAAGTAAAGCAGAAATTATGAAATCACAGATAGAATTTCTAGAATACAAATAGATAAAAATGGAATAAAAATGCAAACACATATAGTACAAAAAATAATTACTATTGATGAAAATATAGATACAAAAAAGAAATTACAATCTTTTCTAGGATTAGTAAATCAGGTAAGAGAATATATACCAAAATTAGCAGAACATCTAAAACCATTGCATAAAAAACTTAAAAAAGACGTAGAATACCATTTTGACGATAAAGATAAAGAACATATAAGAAATATCAAGAATTTATGTAAAAAATTACCAAAGCTATATTTTCCTGATGAAAATAAAACATTTACCTATATTGTTGAAACAGATTCTAGTGATCATAGTTATGGAGGAGTTTTAAAATACAGATATGAAAAAGAAAAAATAGAACACCATTGTAGATATTATTCAGGATCTTATACAGAACCACAAATAAAATGGGAAATAAATAGAAAAGAGTTATTCGCATTATACAAATGTTTATTAGCATTTGAACCATATATTGTTTATAATAAATTTATTGTAAGAACAGATAATACACAGTAAAATGGTGGATAACGAAAAAAAGATGATTCAGCTACAACAAAAGAAATAAGGAGACTAGTATTAAATATATTAAATTTTACATTTACAATTGAAGTAATTAAGACTGATAAGAATCTTGTTGCAGACTACCTATCAAGAAAAAGGAACTCAAACTGAACCAGATACAATGGAAGAGATACTCAAAGCTATTATACACTTTCTGCGAAAGTAGGAAGTATGGATAAAGAGTTACAAAAGATAAGTCAGCAGCATGACTATAAATATGCGGAGCTACGTCGATCGGAAGACGCTAAAATTCCAGAGCTAGAAGGAGACGATGGGAAACTCCAAAAAACCCATAACAAAGTTTGTTTAAATGCAGCTACAGCCAGCACATCTACAGCAGAACAATCTACAAAAAAGGAGGAGACTAAGGTAAAATATACAAATACAAACTTGAATAAGTTATTCTCAAAACCATATACTCCTCAAAATACCCAAAAAGATATATTTGTACCACCACAAATAAATACCTACAAAGCCAGCCTAGACTCAGAAAAACAAGCATATAACCACATTACTAGAATGTATATAGAAAATATATACAAAGTACAGACTTTTCTAAACCTAAACCCAGAGCTAAAAATACAAAAAACCCCACTGAAGACTACATACCCCAACACCTACAAGGATATAATAAATTAATTGCACAGCCCGAAACAAATCCAAATCTAGTGGCAACTTGCTACAATTATGGACTACTAAATACTGTATATACAATAACAGGAGACGAGATATCCAAAATACCAGAACTATATAAAGATTTCTTACAATATAAAAGAATAACTAAAGGAACCTTATTTTTTATATAAAGTTCTACTCAGCTACAGCAGAGATATTATATGACGAAGTCAAGCCACCAATACAAGTTATCAAAATTGGACTTACTAGGGAAATGATAATCCCTGAAAAAATAGATATTCAAGAAGAAATACAGAAGTAGATATTCCAGAATTCTATGCAAATAAAAGAACTATCGGGCTTGCTACTATATTAAATGAGTTATCAAACAACTACCTAAATGAAAATGCAATCTGGAGCTATTACAACACAGAGATCAAACAATGATATACTCCAATTGTAAAGATATAAGAGCAGCAGATATGGAAGAAGTACGACAGTGGATAATAAGTCTACTAAAGCGGAAGCTACACCAACAACAAGAGCTATAAGGAAAAATTTTATTTGTCCCAATTTAATGATAAGATACTGCAAGCTGATAGGCCAAAAATATCCAGACCATCTATGTTCAAAATGCAACGGTGAAGATAACTATGTCCCGGGAGTACAATTGGAGTAAGCTGAGAAGAAGAAGATAAGAAAAATATATGTAAATCAGTCTTTGTCGGCCACATGTAAAAAAGTAAAGGCCACTAAATAAAGAAGAAATAGTGTGTCGGCCATTTGGCCAAAGTTTGTTTTTGTTTTTTGTAAAAGGTCGTAAAGTAAATAGTGTCAGTATACTATTCATGAATAGTAAATGTCCTAATCATGAATAGTAAAGGACAAGTAACTGTGTAAATAGTAAGAGTCAAGTTACTGTGTAAATAGTAAGGGTCAGTTTGTACGCCTATATAAAGAGGCATTTGCCTAAATAATAAAATCATCCTAACAAAGCTTTGGGAAATTGCTTGCTTGATCACGAATCTTCGGTGGAGGTAGGTTATGCTTTTTATGCTATTCGTAGTAGACTCTTAATAGCGAATGATATGTGTTGGGTAGTATTATAAAACCTTCTAGATGCTTGATTGTGTGCTTACATGATGTGATTATATAATTGTGATGAATAAGAATGATCAGGCTATTGAATCCCTAATCCTAAATTCACTTTGTTAACGATGATGCCTTGGTATAAAAGAAGGCTTGATGAACTAACATAATGAGATTGATGATGCCTTGGTATAAAAGTAGGCTTGATGAACTAACCTAATGAGATTGATGATGCCTTGGTATAAAAGAAGGATTGATGAATTGATAGAATGATATTAGTGGAGCCGCTGTCACGAACCGACACGTAGAATTAGGGGATCGGGTGTCACGAACAGACACGTAGAATAAGGGGATCGGGTGTAACGAACCTACACATAGAATTAGGGGATCGGAGTGTCACGTTCCGACACATAGTATTAGGAGATCGGGTGTCACGAACCGACACGTAGAATTAGGGGATCGGGTGTCACGAACCGACACGTAGAATTAGGGGATCGTAGTGTCACGTTCCGACACATAGTAGTAGGGGAGCGGAGTGTCACGTACCGACACGAGGGAAATAAAGATAATGAATCTTGAAAGATGTTAATATACTCAATCTTATGAACCTAATTCCCAAATGAGTATGGTATTGAGGCTTGAGTCCTCATGGGTGAACTTGGCGGTACTTATTAATGATTATAGTACTTGTTGTTGCTACATGTTGAGTATTGTAGTTGATTTATGATATTATCTGATATATACTGTTTTCTATTTTCATTTGGACGGTGATACCTACTCAGTACTTGTATTTTGTACTGACCCCTACTTGTATGTTTCTTTCTTTGTTATATGTGGAGTGCAGCAAACGTACCGTCGTCTTCAACTCAACTGCAACTCTAGCCAGTCTTCATTACATCGGATTTCAGGGTGAGCTAATGCTTCTAGCTTGGACTGTATCTTCCTCTTCAAGTCTTGATGCCTTGAACTTCCGGCATGGACTAGATTTTTACTTATTTTAGCTTTTTAGATACTCTTAGATTAGTAATTTGAGGATATATGTTCTTGTGATGATGACTTCCAGATTTTGGGGATAATAATAGATGTTGAGTTTTTAGAAGTTATTGAATTGATTTTCATTAATGAGTTAAGTCTTCCGCATTGTATTTTGTTCATTATGTTTGAAATGTTGGGGTTAGATTGGTTGGTTCGCTCACATAGCAGGATAAGTGTGGGTGCCACTCGCGGCTCGGTTTTTGGTCGTGACAGAACCGATAACCCGATAATTCTTTTTAAAAAACCATTAAAGAGTCGTTCACCCAATAACCCAATAGCAATGAACTAGTAATACTTTGTTTGGGTCGGTTTATCGATCGAATAGATTTTAACAAACCATTAAGGGTGTGATAGTTGTATTGTTGAAATAGACACCTAGTATGTGGCATATTGACCTATGACCTTCTTGTCAAAAGCCTCCAAAAATAAACCTTGTCCCTATGCATAAACCAATTAAGGGGTCAAATTTTTTTAGCAATATGATCGGTGCATTTTGATTCAAAACATTCCTAATGTATAAAATGAAAGGAATCATCAATTGGTACGTATATGTAGTCGTGTTATTTTTTCTTCTGTTTTGCGTTATGGAGCATTGCAATAAGATAAGCGTAAAAGCTAAGATGAATAAGCTAACTCATCTATGTAGTCTTGCACGCTGAAGGCTAGTGAATAGTTTGCCATTTTAAATAGTATAACTCGGGTACGTTGTTCTCCACCATACATTTAATGTCGTAAGCAATATCTATTCAAAAACATGAAGGGGTTGTTATAGTTATATTGTTGGAGTAAAAATCTGGTTTATAGCATATTAACTTGTTTTTTCATGTATAACATTCTCGTCAAAGCCTCTATAAACCAACTATGTCCCATTGCATAAGCCATTATTGGGATACCATTTTTTCCGAATCATGATCGACACATTTCATTATAAAAATTATATCCCCCCCAATACTCGAGGTTATGGAATAAACCATCTTAGGATATAATGAGTTACTTCAACAAAGTAGTAGTACCTCGTTTTTTTTTTAAACTTTGAACTCATTCAAACACAATAATTCAGATAGAAAAATTAAAACTCAAGAATAAGAAGAAGTAGAAGAACAGCTGAATATTAGAAAAAATGTGGTTGAAAAATGAGAGGAAACCCCTCTATTAATAGTAAAAGAATGTGGTATGATGAAATATTTTTTGTGTCTTATATGAAAAATCATGACATTTTCAAGAAGTTACAATACTTTTAAAAAGTCATAACTTTTTGAAAAAGTCACAAATTTTTTAAAAAGTCACAACTCTTTTGAAAAGTCACAACTCTTCGGAAAAGTCACAACTTAAGTTAGGAGTATTATAGTAATTCAATATTCAAGTAAGGAGTTTATGGTATTGAGGCAATATATATTTATAGAAGAGAATATAGATATATATAGATGTATTAAATTGTAAATTCAAATCCTATATTAGCATAGAGATGTAATAGTAATATTTTGATTTTATAAATTTTTAATTTTCATCTTATAATATTGGTTATTAAGTTACAAGCCCAAACACAATTTAACAGAAGAAGAAAAAGCTCATTTCGCCCATTACAACAGCCCACTCTCCTTCCAAATAAACCTAATATCATTAGATACTAGGCTCTAGGTGGAGCCGCTGTTCCTTTTTTACTTCAAGAAAAATTATCAAATGCTTTCTCCATTTTAGAGATGCTTAAGGCACCATTTTTGTGCAAATTTTGGAGGCTACATATGTGTCTTCATCCCTTTTTCCAGGTTTTATGTTTCAATGATGTCCATTATCAAATGAACAGTAAAAGTTTTCCTATTTCATGTATTGTCTGAAACATGTCTGTACTTCTCTTCTCAAATCAAATGAAGGCTAAAAGTTCATCCAATTTTATCAATGTTCAGATTCAAAGTGTGGATGAACTTGAAAAAGATTATAAATCCCGTACAAATCTTGTCTTATTTAAATCTATAAATAGATATATATTGAGCTTTATCCAAGCTTTTGAGACCCTTTAAATACCCCATCTACACTCATTCATCTACCTTTGTTTTCAGGTTATAATTCTTGTTTTACTAAATGTGGAAGAGCTGTAGAGTTGTTCAAGTCTCCTTTGAAGAAAATACCTCCTCCACAATTTACGTTTTATTTCGTTTCAAAGTTGTATGTGTTGAACCTTTTTTCGTTTTGATTTCCTCGGCTTCATTTTCATTTTCTACCCTATTTTTACGTCAGTACTTTTTATTGAAAGTTTTTTTGTTTGAAGATGAGTTTTCCAGGTTTATTTATTTCATTATTTCAACCTCTAATTGATCCTCGTGTTATTCGTTTCATCGCCTTAAAAGAATATATGGATTCGGATTTGTAATTGTTCAAGATCACTTTCGTTTGTTCGTCCTTCTCTGATCTTCAGGACTAATATCTCCTCAAGCATCAGCGAAATTCCTTTGACATTATATATTGATCATCACATTCTTCAGCTCAATTTTATCCATGACTCTAGTTAAATCCTTGTTATCCTTTATTCGAAATAGTCTAATATTGAAAGAATGTGAAATTATGAATTTCCATCCATCCGTTTGGCTTTTATTTTTCTTCAATTTAGCATATTTTCCACTGTTGCTAGAGTACCATTTCTAAATTGAATATCTAATCTCTATGTTTTCCCTCTTTAATCTCTTTATATGCTGCATTAATAACTTTACGTGTGTCTATTGGAAACAACCTCTTTACTTTATGTCTAAAGGGTTAAGGTTTACATTTACTCAGCCTTCATTAGACCCCACTTATGAAACTACAGCAGTATATTGTTTGTTTAGGAATTTTTTCTAAGCGGATCTCTTACATTTGTATAAGCAGTCATTTATACTTGCATTAGGTTAAACTGTCTACATTACATATCTTGATGTGCAACCCATCCCTGGACCTGATAAAGTGGTATTCTTTGTGCATCAAACTGTCCTTTTTATATCTTAACTTAAATCTAGTTTTGAATTTCAGGGTACCACGACATTTTTGAAGAATAGAAAGCCAGAAAGACAAAGTCAAAATTAATGTTGGTGGAAAAAGAAATTTTAAATTACGTCCACAACCTTAGTGGCTTCTAGAATGAATTCAATCTTTTAAGCCATGTTTGATAAAATTTGAACCTTCATTTTGATGGTGCGATCATTAAACATATAATGGATAGAAATCCCAATCATTTTTGTTTCCTTTGAGATTTAATAAGTAAAGGAGATCTTTATATTCATCCGAAGACGCATAAAAAGCTCCAAAATTGGGGGAATATAAAGCTCTCTTGTTATGAGTAAGTTTAAAAGGACAAAAAATAATTGGGATTTCTATCGATGTAATGTTTGATGATCGCTCCATCAGAATGTAGGTTCCAATTATCATAAGGCATGGCTTGAAAGAATGAATTCATTCTATCACCCACTAAAGTTGTGGCCGTAGTTTCAAACTTTCTTCCAACAACATTGAGTTTCACTTTGTCATTTTGGCTTTTTATTATTCAAAAATTTAGTAGTACCGTGAAATTGAAAATCAGTACTAAGTTAAGGCACAAAAAGGGTTGTTCAATTCACAAAGCATCCCACTTTAGCAGGTCCAGGGATGGCCGTACCTCCAGAGATACAATGTAAATTATTTAACCTAATGCAAGCATTAGTTGCTTCTTATAATAATGTAAGATATTCGATCACCAAATAATTCCTACAACACCAATATGCCTGTTGTAATTATACAAGTGGTGTCTATTGAAGGTAGAGTGACGTAAACCTTACGCCTACAACATAAAGATAGTTCATATGCTTCTAATTCTTAGTAGATCAATAACATTATTGAAGATCCTTTGTTTCATGCCTTAAAAAAGTTTTTTACAATGGTGATCATATCATGCTTCTATTTTATTGTAATGACCTGTTTAGTCATTTTGAGCAGCAGATTTTATTTCTAGAAAAACTGGCTGAGACGACGGATCCCACGAAGGACCGTCATGGGCACGACGGACCATCGAGGGGGTCTTGTTCCAAAACACTTAGAATTCTGAAATTTGGGTACTGAAATCGACTCTCTGAACTTCGGGACAAAATGGAAGGACGGACCGTCACAGGCATGACGGGCCATCACAGACCCTTTATATAAATTTAGTCTCTGAACTCTGTGATGGAAGCAGCAGGACGGACCGTCGCAGGCACAACGGGCCGTCAGAGGCTGCGTAATCCCAGGCTGGGTCGGATTTCTGTTACATATTTTAGGGGTGTTTTGGACTATTCCTGCTATAATTATAAATTTAGTGGGTTAATGTTAATAATTTAACTCCTGGGGGTTAAAGGAGATAACGTTGAATTAATTAGTGGGTTATTCTATCATCTTTTATACTTAATTATATGCTAATTAGGGTAAAAGAAAAAGGGTTTGAATAATAAAAATAGAAAGAAGAAGAGAGGGAGAAAAAGAACGAACAAGGGAGAGAAGAAGAACGTTGCTTTAAGGATTAGCTTGCTTGATCACAATTCTTCGGTGGAGGTAGGTTATGGTTTATGCTATTCGTAGTAAACTCTTAATAGCGAATGATATGTATTGGGTAGTATTGTAAACCCTTCTATATGCTTAATGGTATGCTTGCATGAATGTGATTATATAATTGTGATAAAATAAGCATGATGAAGCTATTGAAACCTAAATCTTGAAAAACCCTAATCTACTTTGTTAATGATGATGCCTTGTATAAAATAAGGCTTGATGAACCAATGTAGTGAGATTAGGGGATCGGGTGTCACGTTTCGACACCAAGATAGTAATAGAGGATCGGGTGCCACGTTCCGGTACCAGGATAGTATATGAGGATCGGAGTGTCACGTTCTGACACCAGGATAGTATATGTATCGGGTGCCACGTTCCGGTACCAGGATAGTATATGGATAGGAGTGTCACGTTCCGACACCAGGATAGTATCTGAGGATCGGAGTGTCACGTTCCGACACCATGATAGTATATGAGGATCGGAGTGTCACGTTCTGACACCAGGATAGTATATGGATCGGGTGTCACGTTCTGACACCAGGATAGTATATGAGGATCGGAGTGTCACGTTCCGACACAAGGATAGTATATGGAGCGGAGTGTCACATACCGACACGAGAGGAATAAAGATTATGAATCTTGAAATATGTTAATATACTCAATCTAATGAACCTATTTCCCAAATGAGTATGGTATTGAGGCTTGAGTCCTCATGGGTGTACTTGGCGTTACTTATTTATGATTACAGAACTTGATGTTGCTATCTTTTGAGTATTATAGTTGGTTTTTATGATATTATCTGATATATACTATTTTCTATTTTAAGTTGGCCGATGATACCTACTTAGTACTTGTGTTTTGTACTGACCCCTACTTGTATGTTTCTTTCTTTGTTATTTGTGGAGTGCAGCAAACGTACCGTCGTCTTCAACTCAACCGCAACTCTAGCCAGTCTTCATTACACAGATTTAAGGGTGAGCTAATGCTTCTAGCTTGGACTGGATCTTCTTCCTCATGTCTTGATGCCTTGAAGTTCCAGCATGGACTAGCGTTTTATTTATTTTAGCTTCCTAGATACTCTTAGATTTAGAAATTTGAGGATAGATGTTCTTGTGATGATGACTTCCAGATTTTGGGGAATAATAGATGTTGAGTTTTTAGAAGTTATTGAATTGATTTTCATTATGTTTGAAATGTTGGGGTTTAGATTGGTTGGTTCGCTCACATAGTAGGATAAGTGTGGGTGCCACTCGCGGATCGGTTTTGGGTCGTGACAAACTTGGTGTCAGAGCATTAGGTTCGTTGGTCTCATCACACAAGAACGAGTCTAGTAGAGTCTTAAGGAACGGTAGGGGGACGCCTTTACTTTTCTTTGAGAGGCTATAAGACTTTAGGAAAATTCCATTCTTTCTTTCTTTCGTGCTATTACTTGGATCCAATTGGTATCTAGGTGATACAAATTGATATCTGACCATCTTCACTCTATTTCGCAGATGGTTAGAACTAGAGCAACGACTGCGCCAACACCAACACCGGCAAGACAAGATGCGTCTGAGCCAGCCACTGGGGCTGTAGCTCGGAGAGGAACAGTGGCAAGAGGCCGTGGTAGAGGTCGCGGGAGGACGTCCTCTAGAGGAAGAGGACAAGCACCTAGCCCAACTAGTACTAGGGTGGTGACTCCTCCACTGACTGAGGAAGTGATAAGAGAGGGTGAGGAAGGGGAAAATGAACAAGTGCAGAATGAGGAATTACCACCCCAACCTACCCCAGAGATGATCAATCAGGTTCTTGCTTATCATAGAGGATTATCTGATCAGGGCCAGACACCTCCGTGTTTTCTGCACCAGCACCTCAGGTTCAGGAGGTACAACATGCAGCTACTGTGGCTCCCCACATGGATGCCTTATTGGACAAACGACAAACGATCAGCATGAACTTTTCAGTAAGTTCTGGAAATTGAAACCTCCAGTCTTCAAGGGTGCTGAATCTGAGGATGCCTACGATTTTCTGGTTGATTGCCATGAGTTACTACATAAAATGGGCATAGTGGAACGATTTGGCGTTGAGTTTGTAACCTATCAGTTTCAGGGAAATGCCAAAATGTGGTGGCGGTCACATGTTAAGTGTCAACCCGCACAGGCACCACCTATGACTTGGGCGTCATTCTCTAGCTTGTTTATGGAGAAGTATATCCCCCGGACATTGAGGGATAGGAGGAGAGATGAGTTTCTAAGCCTAGAGCAAGGCAGGATGTCGGTTACTGCTTATGAGGCTAGGTTTCGTGCACTATCTAGATATGCCACCCAACTTTGTTTCACTCCACAAGAGCGGATTCGCCGTTTTGTGAAGGGGTTGAGGTCAGAATTGCGGATTTCATTCATACAGGTAGCTGCTACGGCAAAATCCTTTCAAGAAGTGGTACACTTCGTGATAGAGGTGGAGGGAGTGAAGCCAGATGACTTCACCATGGCATCGACATCGAAAAGGTTTCGTAAGGGAGGTGAGTTTAATGGTTCTTACTCCAAAGGGCAAGGCTCAGGAGGTTATCCATCCCGACCCATTCAGTCATCACTACAGACTGTAGTTGGGGGTCCACCTCAGACCGGTCAACATTTCTCTGAGGTTGGAGGTTATCCCCAGACTTCGTCATTCTCACAGAGACCTATGCTTGACTCCAGAGAGTGTTATGGATGTGGGGAGACTGGACATATTAAGAGGTATTGTCCAAAACAGGGTTACAGACCTCAAATAGTCAGAGGTAGAGGTGGTCATGGAAGAGGCCGTCATTCCGGAGGACGTGGTGGCCGAGGTAATGGTGGTAATCAAAATGGTCGGGGTGACGGGCAAACTGGAGCCACCACAGCACAACTTGGTAGGGGCAACGGGCAGACAGGTGATAGGGCCCATTGTTACTCTTTCCCCGGGCGATCTGAAGCAGAGACATCTGATGCTGTTATCACAGGTAATCTTTTGGTTTTTGATTGCATCGCTTCTGTATTATTTGATCCTGGCTCCACATTTTCATATGTATCCTCCTCATTTGCTACTAGTCTTAATTATATTGTGAAATGCTTGACATGCCTATTCATGTTTCTACTCCGGTGGGTGAGTCTGTGATAGTTGAAAAGGTATATAGGTCTTGTCTTGTGACTTTTGTGGGGAGCAATACTCATGTAGACTTTGTTATTTTAGAGATGGTGGATTTCGATGTAATTCTGGGTATGACTTGGCTTTCTCCGAATTTTGCAATCTTAGATTGTAATGCTAAAACTGTAACGTTGGCCAAGCTTGGGACAGATCTGTTAGTGTGGGAGGGTGACTACACTTCCACTGCAGTACGTATCATCTCCTATCTTCTTGCTAAGAGAATGGTTAGTAAAGGGTGTTTAGCGTTCTTGGCACACCTCAGGGATGATACTACCCAAGTACCTTCAATTGAGTCGGTTTCGGTAGTCCGTGAGTTTCTGGATGTGTTTCCTGCAGACCTCCCTGGTATGACACCGGATAGAGATATTGATTTTTGCATTGATGTGGAACCGGGTAGTCGCCCCATTTCCATACCCCCTTATAGGATGGCCCCAGCGGAGTTAAGGGAATTAAAGGCCCAACTTCAAGAGTTTTTAAGTAAAGGCTTCATTAGATCAAGTGCATCCCCTTGGGGTGCTCCGGTGTTATTTGTGAAGAAGAAGGATGGGAGTTTTCGGATGTGCATAGACTACCGGCAGTTGAACAAGGTAACTATTAAGAACAAGTATCCCATTCCTCGCATTGATGACTTGTTCGATCAGTTACAAGGTGCTTGTGTCTTCTCTAAGATTGACTTGAGATCCGGTTATCATCAATTGAAAATACGGGCAACGGATGTGCCAAAGACTGCTTTTCGAACCAGGTATGGGCATTACGAATTTGTAGTGATGCCTTTTGGTCTTACGAATGCCCCTGCTGCTTTCATGAGCTTGATGAACGGGATTTTTAAGCCATATCTGGATATCTTTGTGATCGTATTTATTGATGATATACTGATATACTCCAAGAGTAAGAAGGAACATGAGGAGCATTTGAGAATCGTGTTGGAAGTATTAAGGGAGAAAAGGCTTTATGCCAAATTCTCCAAGTGCGAGTTTTGGCTAGATTCAGTGTCCTTCTTGGGGCACGTGGTTTCTAAGGATGGAGTGATGGTGGATCCATCAAAGATTGAGACGGTGAAAAATTGGGTAAGACCTACTAATGTGCCAGAGATAAGGAGCTTTGTGGGGTTAGCTAGCTATTACCGCAAATTTGTCAAGGGATTCTCTTCTATTGCTTCCCAATTGACGAACTTGACTAAGCAGAATGTTCCATTTGTATGGTCGGATGAATGTGAGGAAAGCTTTCAGAAACTCAAGACCTTGCTGACTAGTGCACCTATCCTTACCTTGCCAATAGAGGGTAAGAACTTCATTGTTTATTGTGATGCATCCTATTCGGGTTTGGGTGCAGTGCTAATGCAAGAGAAGAATGTAATTGCTTATGCTTCAAGGCTATTAAAGGTTCACGAGCGTAATTACCCGACCCATGATTTGGAGTTGGCCGCGGTAGTATTTGCATTAAAGCAATGGAGACACTATTTATATGGGGTTAAGTGTGAAGTCTATACGGATCATCGTAGCCTACAGTATGTCTTTACTCAGAAAGATTTGAATTTGAGATAGAGGAGATGGATGGAACTACTTAAGGACTACGATATCACTATTCTGTATCATCTGGGAAAAGCTAATGTTGTGGCAGATGCTTTAAGTAGAATGGCAGAAAGCATGGGAAGTCTAGCTCATTTGCAAGTTTCTAGACGCCCGTTGGCTAGAGAAATCCAAAACTTGGCTAATGACTTTATGAGGCTAGAAGTAAATGAGAAGGGAGGATTTTTGGCTTGTGTGGAGGCGAGATCTTCTTTTCTTGACAAGATCAAGGGAAAACAGTTTGATGATGACAAACTAAGTCGAATTCGGGATATGGTGTTGCGAGGAGAGGCTAAAGAAGCAATAATTGATGAGGAAGGTGTTTTGAGAATTAAGGGAAGGGTATGTGTGCCCCGTGTTGATAATTTGATCCACTCTATTCTTACAGAGGCTCATAGTTCCGGATATTCTATACATCCTGGTGCAACCAAGATGTATCGTGACCTAAAGCAACACTTTTGGTGGAGTAGAATGAAGCGCGACATTGTTGATTTTGTTGCCAAGTGTCCAATTGTCAACAAGTAAAGTATGAACACCAGAGGCCCGGAGGAACACTTCAGAGAATGCCCATTCCTGAATGGAAGTGGGAGAGAATTGCAATGGACTTCGTGGTTGGTCTTCCAAAGACATTGGGAAAGTTTGACTCTATTTGGGTAATTGTGACAGATTAACTAAGTCTGCTCACTTCATTCCGGTCAAGGTGACTTACAATGCAAAGAAGTTACTATATGGCATAAACGTACTTTGGAGATCATTTTGCATGATTTCAAACAAGAGATGATACGACATGTACGAATAGAATTTCCCCCCTTCCACTAAACAATAGGGTCATTTTGCCTTATCCTACAATGAACAGAGGTAAACAAAGTGTGCAAGCCAACCATACCCAAAAGGATTTCAAATTCAAGCATATCAAGCTCTACTAGTTCAACAAAATAAACTCAATTGGGAAAGATTATTGAACAATTTCTTTACATCCTATTTGCAACAACCTACTCACCCACCGGGGTAGACAATATAAAAGGTTCATGCAAAATATCGGGCATAATGTAAAAAATTTTAGCTATTCGATGGGTAATAAATTAAAAAGTAGCACCGGGGTAAAGTAAGACATACACATCAATAGACAAGACTTTCAACATGGCGATCACCACGTTGGGAGAAGTCTTTTGTTCATGCTAGAGCAGAGAGCATAAAATCGGTTCTTCTTTGGAGCTTCATTTGAACCATTTGCTTTAGCTTGAATATTACCCTTGTCTTGACCCCTCACATTAGGGAAATATCTAACCTTATGCTCACTTTTACAACAATCAAATAAATTGTTTGTCCCCATAAGACAATCACCATAGTGCTTCTTGCCACACTTTCCATAAGATTGCTTCTCGGTTGGTGAACTTATACCCTTTCACTTTTTAGGCTTAGTAATAGAGACCCTATCACCACTAGCCTAAGGGATATTGGAAGGAACTTGATCGAAATCCCTTTTCTTAAATCTATGCTTGTCTAGTATCTCAATACTATTCTTTCTAGAACCTCCATCAAAAGGTCATGCCCTTTTAGAATCTCTACTCTACCTCTTAGCGCTTGGCTCTTCCACATGTTTGGCATGCACCATAAGACGAGAAATGTTCATGTTTTCATATAATATTTCCTTATCACACTCCTCTTGCAAATAATTTGACACCCACGTCACAAAGAGGCTCTTTTCACATCTAGAATCGGAACCAAAGAAGAAGCATATTTTGACAATTTCGTGAATTTCAAGGAGTATACATGAACACTCATACCTCCTTAGCGAAGGTTGATGAACTCTACAACTTTAGCTTCCCTCATATCCGTAGGAAAAAACTTATCAAGAAAAGCTTTCTTGAAGATCTCCCAAGTCATTGAACCACCCTTTAATGGCCTATTATCCTTCTATGGGACATACCATGCTTGAGACACATCCTCGAGTTGATAAATGGCTAGTTTGTCCTTCTCAATAGTACACAACCCGATAGCCAAGAGTATCTTTTAAAATTTATTAATGAACTCCTGTGGGTCTTCTTCAAATTTGGACCCGCAGAAACTAGGAGGATTGATCCGTCTGAAATCCCTTAGATGGGAATACATGGTAGCAAGTTGTTGATTTTTTTAGGGTAGAACCTCTCTATTAGCTTGGGTCGTCATTGAATGGGCTTATTTAGTGGCGGCATATGCTTGGGTAGTGATGGATTGGTCTATCTGAAGAAGAGCTGCCCTTATATTCTTATCTTTCAAAGGAGGAGGATTCACAAGGGCTTGGTCATCATTCCCACCTTCCTCAAGAGGAGGAACTTGGTCACTTTGGGGAGGGGCTCCTGCATTGGCAATCCCTTCTTCAACCCTTACTGCAGCATTTCTTTGAGCGTTCATCTCCTATAATCACAAAAACAGGATTACATGCGAAATCACACAATAAGTACACTCTTATGGCACGATATTGGATTTCCAAGAAAGTGAGAGTTCCTCGGCATCAAGTAGGTTTATATCCATAAGAGTAGCGTGCTTCATAATTATCAATATGAACTTATATTGACGTGGTTGAGAGAGACATTGACTAAAGGATAATTCAACCTCATGCTCTGATACCAAGTTTGTCTCATCCGGGTGTACCCCCTAGATGTAACCGGCAGCGTTGTCCTCCTTGAGATATAAGACTAGCCTCTTAGCTTACAACATTACATTCATAGTTCAAATTTAGAGAAAAGATTAAAACTTTTCATTAATTCTACTTGGAGGTTTACATAGACCTCTACATAAACAACATATGTATATTGAGTATACATAGACCCTTCATATAGGAAGATAACTTAGTCTTCTACTTTTAATACATTTAAGTATCTAAAGATAACATCGATATATTAGTCATCATAGTTGTATCATCTCATTAAAATCTTATAAGAGTGTAAGAACATGGTTATAACGCATACATCAAAGTGAAAACTCCTCACATGGGCTATATAACATTTCATACTAAATGGAAACAAAAAAACATAGAAGTCTTTGAAAAAAAGCAACTACATAAGCTTTTAGTCGCATCACTCTCGGAAGTTGAGAACCTACCCTACTTGGATGAATAAGAGATGCAGGCCTTGTTCAAGTCTTCTTCAAAGAACTTCAACAAGCGGAACCTAAAATGTTGGGGAAACCGAAAAATAGTGTTAGTGCACCACGTATACTATGTATGAGACCATATGCACAAGTACTTTGAAAAGTTTGTAAGAAAAGGGACATTTCATAAACTATGCATTTCTCATTTAAAACTTTATGCACATTGAATAAAACCATACTCATCAATAATGCAAGTTTAATAAGTCATAGGCATGTACATCACATGACCAAGATCATTAAAACTAGTCAATTCAACATGCTTATCATATAATCGAATGCATAATCAAGTAACTCTATCATCAAGTAATATTAGCAACAAGCATGAATAAGAGTACATTTAAACATAACCAAAGCAACTAAATTACCATGAACCCCTTTCAAGTCAAAAGTGCAATGAACATGGAAATTCCCATAACCTTACTCAATCAAGTAACCCAACAAGAATCAAGACTAACATACTACTAAACATAACATAACATTTAAGAGTACATGTACCTTACTTTAACCATATAGATCAACACATATATATAAGTGAAACTAATCATCATATAGTATCAACAATGTGAAACTTCATCATATGCATATCATCTATCACCATAAGCGTATTCATACATAAGAACATCCTCCTAAGATTCCCCTCAAGGATAACTAGTCTAATGCTTAGGATGAGTCCTACACCCCTACCTAGACTAAGATATACCTCTTAGGTTATCCTAGTTAGAGTTCATTCCTTAAGTTTAGTTTAAATTTTTGGGAAAATGTTGCCCAAAACATAGACCTCATGAGCTAATGTGAAATCCAGGGTCATAAAATCCTACACCGAAGAAACACGAAATACATGCCAAAGTAGTACCAAAATAAGAGACATAGCAACTATGTGATCCACTAGCTCTATTTCTATGGTGGCAACATAGTTCAAGAACTAGGAGATATATCAGGGACCCTCTTTATGCTACATGCATTATAGCCTCCAGTCTCAAAAATACATTAGTGATCCTACCTTTCATATATAGGAAAGGCCACTCCTCGCTCTAGTTCACTCGATGCGAAGCTAGAATCCCATTTTGAAATATCTTTAATCATTTATTATCAATCATCGCTTAGTTTAGGTCATAGGGTGTACACCTTGGATAATCATAATCATCAAAAGCTCAATCAGAATTGCGTGAGTATAAATCCTTTCATTACAATTCATATAGGTGAGGTTAGAACATTAATATTCATATCATGATAATGCACATTGGTAAATAATTAACCGTTCTTATAAAATTTACATCTTAAGACAACACCTCACAAATCATAGTCAAGACATTTCAATTCTATATCATATTATCCTATCAATATGAATACAAGATATTCTCCAACAAAACATGATGACTCAATCACAATTAACCACAATTTGAAGTAAAGGATAGAGATCATAAGACATACCAAGTCTTCTTCATAGTTCA
Source organism: Solanum peruvianum (assembly GCA_027705065.1). Taxonomy (NCBI): domain Eukaryota; kingdom Viridiplantae; phylum Streptophyta; class Magnoliopsida; order Solanales; family Solanaceae; genus Solanum; species Solanum peruvianum. The sequence goes on from JAKWJD010000667.1 coordinate 22,230, forward strand.
TCATGAATATGTTACCATAAATCCCCAAGTTAACCCAATTTGGGTATATATCATCATAATACAATAATCAACCTGCTAACAAGTCTAGAAGAATCACTACATCACAATTCAGTACAACATCATAGCTTAAGACAAGATACACAGGTCAATTAACTTTATAACCTAGATCATATTCGTAGGTAATAGAATTAAATACTACCAATCACCCTAATTTTTGTCATTATTAGTGTAAAAATAACATATAGTAGTAATTCAACCCATAACTAACTCAATTGAACCAAATACACTAATTCATATCATGATCAAACCTAGTGTTAAGGGTCATCTTCTACAAACTAGATCAAACAATAAAGATATATCATGATTGAGTTAGAATATATGTTAATATACTAATAATACCCAAAACAAATAATAAACAATTCTATTCACAACATAATTTTCGAGATTGACAAAGACCGACATGAAAACTCAACTTCTAAAAATCCTTTGAAGGAACTCTTGGAGGAAAGAGGTATCAAAGGTGAATTACATGTCTTACATCAATGTTTGATGAATAATTTATTGTTAAATTGTCCCATTACAGCCCCCAAAACCCTCCCCTAGCCTGGTCTTCAATGGTGTCTTCCAATAGAGAGAGAAAGAAGGGAGAAGGAACAGAGTTTTGGTTTGTGAGTTGTAATTAGACAAATGGGGTTGGGCTATTTATATGGGGGTTAATTAAGTTAATTAGACTTAAATTAATACATAACTTACAACCAAACTCCTTAATCAATTAGTTAGACTAAGTTTAAAGAGTGCAAGAAAGTTGGACCTTCATATCTGAGACCCCGTCGATGGTCCGTTTGTAATTGTACGAGCCCTTTCTCCTTTATTTCTGTACATTGTTAATGAGTTCAGATACTGGTAAAAATTTACCATTAGCTAAAATGTCTTAGTATTGGTCAACGGATGTCATCGACGCCCTGTCGATCCATACACGGCTCATCGATGAACACTGCCCAGGATGTCTTTGACCCAAAAATGATAAGGTCCTCCTCAAGGGCTCTTGGTTGGTCCTTGGGGAGTCGTACCAACACATTTCAACCATGAATCAACTTAAAAACATTTTAGACACCCTTCCACCAAGTTTCATCATTTTTGACTCCAAAAAGCTAGTCAAATAGACTAAGCTACGCTACTACCTCAGGAACTACGTACGTCACGGACGTTCTTGGATTTTTTTAATCATAGACTGCCTAAATCTCTAATATTCATTAAAACAGACCTTAAAACAGTGTATAGACCTTATGATACCTATTATAGTCTCTACAACACAACTTGGATTTTTGAAGTGTTACACGTAGACCATGCAAGATACATGGAATCCGGTGTTCTACCTCAAATCCAAAAAGATGGGGTAACTCATATGAAGGTAGTACCTACAGACATATATCGATCTAAGTGGACCCACTAAGTAAAAAGCTACAGGGGAACTTAGTTATGGAACAAGGAGATCGATACTAGAAACCCAAACTTGACAGACATAGAGGTTTTCATATCATGAGACAACATCTATGTTGAGAACCCGAATTTTCTAAACGTGAGAGTTCTCTTTTTGGAAGCTGTACTTGCAAGACATGAGGCCCCCACTCTAATTATTCATGTTCACTCCATGATAAGGTCAAACTCCCTTTTCAAACATCTTTATGACTTTATTGAACAATAGTTCATAATGTAGGCTTTATGATCTAAGTCCCTCATATATCATAAAGCTCAAAGGTTGCTAAGATGAGAATTATATTTCATTATAGAACATAGAATATGTGAGACTGAACTGTCACATCATCATATAATATTTATAACATATTCTACTTTAGAGTACATGAGGAAACCTTTCAAGAGACTCACTTTCACTAGATTATCATTAACCTTATTCATTCACACATTCATGTTTGGTTGAACATATGTGAGAAACTCTTCCACATAAACACCATCATGAAATACATGTTCATACCTTGCTAATCATATACTTTTTATGCATAATAAGATGTAAAGGTGCATATGAGAATTATCTTTTCAATTGAAACCATAAACATATCATATTTATAATTATGCATGCGGAGTGTGTAGATAAATATTGGTCGTCATAATTACATAATAGGAACAAAATTGTTTTTGAAGAAACTCCTCTTCAAAGGATTACAAAAACTTTACAATATCCCTAAGTCATGAAATAAAAACATGTATAAAGCCTATAGGGGTTCTAGGCCACACCCACACTTATTATAAAAGACATAACCACATTCAACATTGAATAGACAATTCCTAACATGGATAAGATCACATATTTATTTATGGGTCATATAGATAGGGCTCTTTAGAAAATAGTACCTATCACTATCAAGCATGTAAGCCATACATTTCACTAACATTCTTATTCACATTTTACTTTATATTATCAATACACCATAATCATGATACTAGCATTAAGGACTACATACTTAACATTCTTGGAACACCTTCTTTCTAATTTTAATCAATAACAATTTACATTTCATTTATTGCCCTTAAGTCCATGATCATATCATGCATAGATAGAAAAGAAGCAAACACTGCAACCATACCTGGACCGAACCATATAACGTCACTCCCAATACTAGAGAGAAGAAGTTAGGTCATCTTACCAATCCTTTACACCATGATCAAAATTGATAAACTCTAAAAATTTCATACTTAATAGATAAATATAGCAATAGCATTCCATAATACATATCAATATAAGTTTAATTCAATAAACATCCAATCATGATCACAAAACCCACTTTATAGTCTATATTAAAAGTTAAAGGAGAGCATGGGTTCTTCAAGGAATATCATTGAAAATAATCTTAAAAAAATTAATCTAACAGTAATTCACCAATACAATGACATTGAATAGACTTTGACAATTAACCCATGTTTAGATTGAAAATTGGGAATTTAATCTTTGAAACCCTTTTTGAAAACCTTTTCTACAACTCCTTGAAATAAATTATATTCAAGAATCAAAAATCATCATACATTATTGATTGAATATTCACAAAAATTGAACAAGAAATTATTTGAAAACCCATCTCCCAGATTGAGCTTCATTAAGGTCTTCAATGGTGTTGTAGAGAGAATTTATTTTGACAGGGAATGGTTAGTTTGTTGAATGAAGTCTAATTCTAGGTTGAGGAGTTTGACCAACTTAAGACATACAAAAATAGGTAGAATAACCGTTTATATTAAATTCCTAAATTTCCCAAAACACCCTACACTAACTAGTTTGACCTTTAGAGTAACGCCCACCTTGACTTTTATCGATGCAAACATAGTCGTGGAACAAGTCTGCGATGTGGAGGCATTCAATAAATAAATTGTAACCTACTTTGGGGACATAATTGTTAGCGGACACACATTTCTTTCAATGGTGGATCAATTCCACAGTGCTGACTACCTCTTTGAAGCTAATATCTGCATGCTGCCTTGACAAATTTTTGGAAAATGCTTAGGACCTCTGTAACGACCTGTTTAGTCGTTTTCAGCAGCAGATTTTATTTCTGGAAAACAGGCTGAAACGAAGGACCCCACGACGGACCGTCATGGGCACGACGGACCGTCGAGGGTGTCTCGTTCCAAAACACTTAGGAATTCTGAAATTTGAGTACTGAAATCGACTCTCTGAACTCTGTGACGGACCTACAGGACGGACCATCACAGGTACGATGAACCGTCGTGAGCCCCCGTTTCAAAACACTTCAACTCTTGAGAATTTGGTACAGGGGACGATTCTCTGAACGTCGTGACAGAAGTGCAGGACGGACCGTCGTAGGTACGAAGGGCCGTCACAGACTCCTTAAGGAAATCGAGTCTCTGACGAACCTGCATGACGGACCGTCGCAGTCACGACGGGCCGTCACAGGTTGCGTAAATCCCAGGCGGGGTCGGATTTCTGTTAAGTTTTAAAGGGGCGTTTTGGACTATTTTTGCTATAATTATAAATATCGTGGGTTAACATTAATAACTCAGTTTCTTGGGGGATAAAAGAGGTAACTTTGAGTTAATTAGTGGGTGACTATTGCCATCTTTAATACTTAATTATATACTAATTAGGGTAAAAGAAAGAGGGTTTGAATACGAAAAATAGAAAGAACAAAGAAGAGGGAAAGAGAACGATCGAGAGGGAGGAAAAAATACAGCTTTGGGAATCTTCTTGCTTGATCAGGAATCTTCGGTGGAGGTAGGTTATGGTTTATGCTATCTTATAGTAAACTCTTAATAGCGAATGATATGTGTTGGTAGTATTGTTAACCCTTCTATGTGCTTAGTTGTATGCTTGCATGATTGTGATGATGAAATTGTGATAAAATAAGCATGATGAAGCTATTGAATCCTAAATTTTGAAAGAAACCCTAATTCACTTGTTAATGATGATGCCTTGGTGTAAAAAAAGGCTTGATAAATTATATAATGAGAATGATGATGCCTTAGTATAAAAGAAGGCTTGATAAATTATATAATGAGATTGATGATGCCTTAGTATAAAAGAAGGCTTGATGAATTAGGGGATCGGGTGCCACGTTCCGGTACCAGGATAGAAATAGAGGATCGGAGTGTCACGTTCCGACACCAGGATAGAATATGGATCCGGTGCCACGTTCCGGTACCAGGATAGTATATGAGGATCGGAGTGTCATGTTCCGACACCAGGATAGAATATGGATCGGGTGCCACGTTCCGGTACCAAGATAGAATAAGGATCGGAGTGCCACGTCCCGGCACCAGGATAGTATATGGAGCGGAGTGTCAGGTACTGACACAAGAGGAAAAAATATAATGAATCTTGAAAGATGAATAATATACTCAATCTAATTAACCTAATTCCCAAAACGAGTATGGTATTGAGGCTTGAGTCTTCATGGATGAACTTGGTGGTACTTATTGATGATTTTAGTACTTGTTGTTGATACATGTTGAGTATTATAGTTGATTTATGATATTAACTGATATATAATGTTTTCTATTTTGAGTTGGCCGATGATATCTACTCAGTACCCGTGTTTTGTACTGACCCCTACTTTTATGTTTTCTTCTTTGTTAATTGTGCGGTGCAGCAAACGTGCCGTCGTCTTCAACTCAACAGTGATTCTAGCCAGTCTTCGTCACACCGGATCTTCAGGGTGAGTAATGCTTCTAGCTTGGACTGGATCTTCTTCATCAAGTCTTGATGCCTTGAACTTCCGGCATGGACTAGCTTTTTACTTTTTTAGCTTCTTAGAATACTCTTAGTTTAGTAATTTGATCATAGATGTTCTTGTGGTGATGACTTCCAGATTTTGGGGATAATAATAGTTTTTGAATTGATTTTATTAATGAGTTTAAGTCTTCCGCATTACTTTCTGTTGATATTATATTGAAATGTTAAGGGTTAATTGGTTGGTTCGCTCACATAGGAGGGTAAATGTGGGTGCCAGTCGAGTCCAGATTTTGGGTCGTGACAAACTTGGTATCAGAGCATTAGGTTCGTTGGTCTCATCACACAAGAACAGGTCTAGTAGAGTCTTAAGGAACGGTAGGGGGACGCCTTTAATTTTTCTTGAGAGGCTATAAGACTTTAGGAAAATTCCACTCTTTCTTTCTTTCTTTCGTGCTATTACTTGAATCCAATTGGTATCTAGGTGATACAAATTGGTATCTGACCATCTTCACTCTTTTCGCAGATGGTTAGAACTAGAGCAACGACTGCACCAACACCAACACCGGCAAGACAAGAAACGTCTGAGCCAGCCACTAGGGCTGTGGCTCGAGAAAGAGCAGTGGCAAGAGGCCGTGGGAGAGGTCATGGGAGGACATCCTCTAGAGGGAGAGGACGAGTACCTAGCCCATCTGACGCTAGGGCGGTGACTCCTCCACCGACTGAGGAAGTAGTAAGAGAGGGTGAGGAAGGAGAGAATGAACAAGTGCAAAATGAGGAATTGCCACCCCAACCTACCCCAGAGATGATCAATCAGGTTCTTGCTTATCTTAGTGGGTTATCTGATCAGGGTCAGGCACCTCCAGTAGTTTCTGCACCAACACCTCCGGTTTCAGAGGTACGACATGCCGCTGCTGGGGCTCCCCGCATGGATGCCTCATTGGAAATAGGCACATTTACTCGTCTGACTACTGGCCTGTAATGACAAATGATCAGCATGAACTTTTCAGTAAGTTCTTGAAATTGAAACCTCCAGTCTTCAAGGGTGCTGAATCAGAGGATGCTTACGATTTTCTGGTTGACTGTCATGAGCTACTACACAAGCTGGGTATAGTAGAACGGTTTGGTGTTGAGTTCGTGAGTTATCAGTTTCAAGGAACGCCAAAATGTGGTGGCGATCACATGTTGAGTGTCAACCGACAGAGGCCACACCTATGACTTGGGCCTCATTCTCTAGTTTGTTTATGGAGAAGTATATTCCCCGGACTTTGAGGGATAGGAAAAGAGATGAGTTCTTGAGCCTAGATCAAGGTAGGATGTCGGTTAATGCATACGAGGCTAAGTTTCGGGCATTATCCAGGTATGCCACCCAACTTTGTTTCAGCCCACAAGAATGGATTCGCCGGTTTGTGAAGGGGTTGAGGTCAGAATTTCGAATTTCGGCCTTACAGGTAGCGGCTACGGCAAAATCCTTCCAAGAAGTGGTAGACTTCGTGATAGAGGTGGAAGGAGTGAAGCCAGATGACTTCACCATGACATCGACATCAAAAAGGTTTCGAAAGGGAGGTGAGTTTAATGGTTCTTATTGTAGAGGACAGGGTTCCGGAGGTTACTCGGTCCGACCAATTCAGTCTTCACTACAAACTGTAGTTGGGGGTCCACCTCAGACCGGTCAACATTTCTCTGAGAGGCCGATGCTTGAACCCAGAGAATGTTGGATGTGGGGAGACTGGGCACATTAAGAGGTATTGCCCAAAACAGAGTTACAGACCTCCCATAGTCAGAGGTAGAGGTTGTCATGGTAGAGGCCGTTATTCTGGAGGACGTGGTGGTCGAGGTAATGGTGGTCACCAAAACAGCAGGGGTGACGGGCAAACTAGAGCCACTACATCACAACATGGTAGGGGCAACGGACAGACAAGTAATGGGGCCCATTGTTATGCTTTCCCTGGGAGATCTTAAGCGGAGACATCTGATGCTGTTATCACAGGTAATCTCTTTGTTTGTGATTGCATGGCTTCAGTATTGTTTGATCCCGGATCCACATTTTCTTATGTATCTTCTTCATTTGCTAATGGTCTTAATTTACCTTGTGAATTACTTGATATGCCTATTCGTGTTTCTACTCCGGTGGGTGAGTCTGTGACAGTTGAAAAGGTATATAAGTCTTGTTTGGTGAATTTTGTGGGGAGAAAAACTTATGTAGATTTGGTTATCTTAGAAATGGTTGACTTTGATGTAATTCTGGGTATGACTTGGCTTTCTCCGAATTTTGCGATCTTGGATTGTAATGCTAAAACTGTGACGTTAGCCAAGCCTGGGACAGATCCGTTAGTGTGGGAGGGCGACTACACTTCCAATCCGGTTCGTATCGTGTCCTTTGTTCGTGCTAAGAGAATGGTTAGTAAGGGTTGTTTAGCCTTCTTAGCACACCTCAAGGATGACACTACCCAAGTACCTTCGATTGAGTCGGTTTCGGTAGTCCGTGAGTTTTTGGATGTGTTCCCTGCAGATCTTCCTGGTATGCGACCAGATAGGGATATTGACTTCGGTATTGATCTTGAACCGGGTACTCGCCCCATTTCTATACCCCCTTATAGAATGGCTCCCGCGGAGTTAAGAGAGTTAAAGGCACAACTTCAAGAGTTGTTGAGCAAAGGCTTCATTAGACCAAGTGCATCTCCTTGGGGTGCTCCGGTTTTGTTTGTGAAGAAGAAGGATGGGAGTTTTCGGATGTGCATAGACTATAGACAACTGAACAAGGTAACTATTAAGAACAAGTATCCTCTTCCTCGCATTGATGACTTGTTCGATCAGTTACAAGGTGCTTGTGTCTTCTCAAAAATTGACTTGAGATCCGGTTATCATCAATTGAAAATACGGGCAACGGATGTGCCAAAGACTGCTTTTCGAACTAGGTATGGGCACTATGAATTTGTGGTAATGTCTTTCGGTCTTACGAATGCCCCTGCTGCCTCCATGAGCTTGATGAATGGAATCTTCAAGCCATATCTGGATCTCTTTGTGATCGTATTCATTGATGATATACTGATATACTCTAAAAGTAAGAAGGAACATGAGGAGCATTTGAGAATGGTGTTAGAGTTATTGAGGAAGAAGAAGCTTTATGCCAAATTCTCCAAGTGTGTGTTTTGGCTAGATTCAGTGTCCTTCTTGGGACATGTGGTTTCTAAGGATGGAGTGATGGTGGATCCATCTAAGATTGAGACAGTGAAGAATTGGGTGAGACCTACAAACGTGTCAGAAATAAGGAGTTTTGTTGGTTTAGCTAGCTACTACCGCCGATTTGTCAAGGGATTCTCTTCTATTGCTTCCCAATTAACAAACTTGAATAAGCAGAATGTTCCATTTGTATGGTCGGATGAGTGTGAGGAAAGCTTTCAGAAACTCAAGACCTTGTTGACTACTGCACCAATTCTTACCTTGCCAGTAGAGGGTAAGAACTTCATTTTTTATTGTGATGCATCCTATTCTGGGTTGGGTGCAGTGCTAATGCAAGAGAAGAATGTGATTGCTTATGCTTCGAGGCAATTAAAGGTGCATGAACGTAACTATCCGACCCATGATTTGGAGTTGGCCGCGGTAGTATTTGCACTAAAGCAATGGAAACACTATTTGTATGGGGTTAAATGTGAAGTCTATACGGACCATCGTGAAGTCTATACGGACCATCGTAGCCTAAAGTACGTCTTTACTCAAAAAGATTTGAACTTGAGACAGAGGAGATGGATGGAACTACTGAAGGACTACGACATCACTATCTTGTATCATCCGGGAAAAGCGAATGTTGTGGCGGATGCTTTAAGTAGAAAGGCCGGAAGCATGGGAAGTCTAGCTCATTTGCAAGTTTCTAGACGCCCATTGGCTAGAGAGGTTCAGATTATGGCTAATGACCTTATGAGGTTAGAAATAAATGAGAAGGGAGGATTGTTAGCTTGTGTGGAGGCAAGATCTTCCTTCCTTGACAAGATTAAGGGAAAGCAGTTTAACGATGAGAAATTGATCCGGATCCGAGATAAAGTGTTGCGAGGAGAGGCTAAGGAAGCATAATTGATTACGAAGGCGTTTTGAGGATTAAGGGAAGAGTATGTGTGCCTCGTGTTGATGACTTGATCCACACTATTCTTAGAGAGGCTCATAGTTCCGGATACTCTATACATCCTGGTGCAACCAAGATGTACCGCGACCTAAAACCACACTTTTGGTGGAGTAGAATGAAGCGTGACGTTGTTGATTTTGTTGCCAAATGTCCAAATTGTCAAGAGTAAAGTATGAACACAGAGGCCCGGACGAACACTTCAGAGAATGCCCATTCCTGAATCGAAGTGGGAGAGAATTACAATGGACTTAGTGGTTGGTCTTCCAAAGACATTGTGTAAGTTTGATTCCATTTGGGTGATTTTTTATAGGTTAACTAAGTCTGCTCACTTCATTCTTGTCAAGGTGACCTACGATGCAGAGAAGTTAGCCAAAATCTACATCTCAGAAATCGTTCGATTGCATGGAGTTCCACTCTCCATCATATCAGATAGAGGTACGCAGTTTACTTCTAAGTTTTGGAGAACATTGCATGCTGAATTAGGTACTAGGTTGGACCTTAGTACTGCATTTCACCCTCAGACCGATGGTCAGTCTGAGCGAACGATTCAAGTGTTGGAGGATATGCTTCGTGCATGTGTGATAGAATTTGGTGGTCATTGGGATAACTTCTTACCCTAAGCGGAGTTTTCATACAATAATAGCTACCACTCCATCATTGACATGGCTCCATTTGAAGCATTGTATAGGAGAAGATGTAGGAATCCCATTGGTTGGTTTGATGCGTTTGAGGTTAGACCTTGGGGTACTGATCTGTTGAGGGATTCATTGGGAAAGGTGAAAGCTATTCAAGAAAAGCTTTTAGCGGCTCAAAGTAGGCAAAAGGAATATGCGGATCGAAAGGTTAGAGACTTGGAGTTCATGGAGGGTGAACAAGTCTTGTTGAAGGTTTCACCCATGAAAGGGGTGATGCGGTTTGGAAAAGGGTAAGCTAAGTCCACGGTATATTGGACCATTTGAGGTACTTAAGCAAGTAGGGGAGGTAGCTTACGAATTAGCCTTGCCTCCAGGGCTGTCCGGGGTGCATCTGGTATTTCATGTGTCCATGTTGAAAAGATACCATGGGGATGGAAACTACATCATCCGTTGGGATTCAGTCTTGCTTGATGAGAATTTGACTTATGAGGAGGAACCGGTTGCTATTTTAGATAGAGGTTCAGCAAGCTGAGGTCGAGAGATATTGCATCCATCAAAGTTCAATGGAAGAATCGACCGGTTGAAGAGGCCACTTGGGAGAAGGAGGCAGATATGCAAGAAAAATACCCACATCTGTTTACAGATTCAGGTACTCCTTTTCGCCCTTGTTTTTCTCCTTTTGATCGTTCGAGGACGAACGATGGGAAAATTGGTATCTATTGTAGCGACCTGTTTAGTCGTTTTGAGCAGCAGATTTTATTTCTGGAAAACTGGCTGAAACGACGGACCCCACGACGGACCGTCATGGGCACGACGGACCGTCGAGGGTGTCTTGTTCCAAAAAACTTAGGAATTCTGAAATCTGAGTACTGAAATCGACTCTTTGAACTCTGTGACGGACCTGCAGGACGGGCCGTCACAGGTACGATGAACCGTCATGAGCCCCCGTTTCAAAACACTTCAACTCTTGAGAATTTGGTACAGGGAACGATTCTCTGAACGTCGTGACGGAAGTGCAGGACGGACCGTCGTAGGTACGACGGGCCGTCACAGACTCCTAAGGAAATCGAGTCTCTGACGAACCTGCATGACGGACCGTCGCAGTCACGATGGGCCGTCACAGGTTGCGTAAATCCCAGGCGGGGTCTGATTTCTGTTAAGTTTTAAAGGGGTTTTTGGACTATTTCTGCTATAATTATAAATTTCGTGGGTTAACATTAATAACTCAGTTTCTTGGGGGATAAAAGAGGTAACTTTGAGCTAATTAGTGGGTGACTATTGCCATCTTTTATACTTAATTATATAGTAATTAGGGTAAAAGAAAGAGGGTTTGAATACGAAAAATAGAAAGAACAAAGAAGAGGGAAAGAGAACGATCGAGAGGGAGGACAAAACACAGCTTTGGGAATCTTCTTGCTTGATCACGAATCTTCGGTGGAGGTAGGTTATGGTTTATGCTATCTTATAGTAAACTCTTAATAGCGAATGATATGTGTTGGTAGTATTGTAAACCCTTCTATGTGCTTAGTTGTATGCTTGCATGATTGTGATGATGAAATTGTGATAAAATAAGCATGATGAAGCTATTGAATCCTAAATCTTGAAAGAAACCCTAATTCACTTGTTAATGATGATGCCTTGGTGTAAAAGAAGGCTTGATAAATTATATAATGAGAATGATGATGCCTTAGTATAAAAGAAGGATTGATAAATTATATAATGAGATTGATGATGCCTTAGTATAAAAGAAGGCTTGATGAATTAGGGGATCGGGTGCCACGTTCAGGTACCAGGATAGAAATAGAGGATCGGAGTGTCACGTTCCGAGACCAGGATAGAATATGGATCGGGTGCCATGTTTCGGTACCAGGATAGTATATGAGGATCGGAGTGTCACGTTCCGACACCAGGATAGAATATGGATCGGGTGCCACGTTCCGGTACCAGGATATAATGAGGATCGAAGTGCCACGTCCTGGCACTAGGATAGTATATGGAGCGGAGTGTCACATACAAGAGGAAGAAAGATAATGAATCTTGAAAGATGAAAAATATACTCAATCTAATGAACCTAATTCCCAAAACGAGTATGGTATTGAGGCTTGAGTCCTCATGGATGAACTTGGTGGTACTTATTGATGATTTTAGTACTTGTTGTTGATACATGTTGAGTATTATAGTTGATTTATGATATTAACTGATATATACTGTTTTCTATTTTGAGTTGGCCGATGATATCTACTCAGTACCTGTGTTTTGTACTGACCCCTACTTTTATGTTTTCTTCTTTGTTAATTGTGGGGTGCAGCAAACGTGCCGTCGTCTTCAACTCAACAGTGATTCTAGCCATTCTTCATCACACCGGATCTTCAGGGTGAGCTAATGCTTCTAGCTTGGACTGGATATTCTTCTTCAAGTCTTGATGCCTTAAACTTCCGGCATGGACTAGCTTTTTACTTGTTTTAGCTTCTTAGAATACTCTTAGTTTAGTAATTTGATCATAGATGTTCTTGTGGTGATGACTTCCAGATTTAAGGGATAATAATAGTTTTTGAATTGATTTTATTAATGAGTTTAAGTATTCCGCATTACTTTCTGTTGATATTATATTGAAATGTTAGGGTTAAATTGGTTGGTTCGCTCACATAGGAGGGTAAATGTGGGTGCCAGTCGCGTCCAGATTTTGGGTCGTGACAACCTCCTCAAGTACCCTTAGGTTAGTCCTTGGGGAGTCAAACAGGATGTTTTGACCCTAAGCACAGTTATTAAGAAACAAGGGTCACCTCTACTGATTTTATACTTCAACAACACATAAAAACATGAACTTATACTAGAACACACAAACACATAAAAGACTAGTTTTTGAACGTCTTGGTCGGCCCATGATGTTTGACTTCCAAACACAATAAAAATTATTTGAAAAGTTGTTCCTAATTATTTTAACAAGTTATTAACATATCAAACTCATGTGCTGATCTAGTTCATCCTATTTTATTTTGAGGGTCGTTACATTGCATGCAACAAAAGAGGTGGTTAGTTCTAGAGATTACACATACTTGTCGATTTTGTTCGTACTTTTCCTCTTTCTCTATTTGTTCTTTATGGAAGTTTTCCATTCAATTAAAGTTCATTGAATGGGATTGTGATTCATACTAATGCTTTAACTTGTGACTACTCCTTCACATTTCAGTAATATATATGAAATAAATATATCATAATTTCAACTGTCCCTTATGCCTTCCTCCATTATATTCTAGAAAAACACACATATTTGTGGATGATGACTAATTGATGGATTGGTGGAGCTGGCCTATAGTGTTATTTCCGTCTAGAAAAGGAAATAATTTAATTGAATATTGAAATATGGTAAGGTTTAATATTGTTCATATGTGATATATAATTAGTGTGCTTGAGTTTTTATCTTATTTTAAGATGATATCTTACAATAAAAACAACATACACAATGTGAATGCATATTAATGCTATCACACTGTACTTGCATTAAAAGATGTTTGTATCTTTTTTCCAACACCATATGTTTGTTTTGTTGAAGCAATCATGTATGTTATTTATTTTTTTATTTTCCTTCTAGTAAAATTTGCACACTTATGTATTCAGTGAAATGTTAAGTTTTTTTATTTCGTGAAGTATCAATATAATCAATTTAATACTATTGGTCAGTCAAACATAATCAAGAAGACAAGAACTACCTAGAAGGGACAAATAAAATAGTTGACCTATTTGAAAAAAAAATACAAGATCTTTTTGTTCTCTCCATGGAGGAAAATTTCATGTATAGAATTACTACTTTTGCATCAATTTTTTAATATTTGTATTTTTAGAAAAAATTAATTACACATTTTTGATATCCCAAATTATTCTATTTAATGGGGATCTAATTTTTATTATTATATTATTATAACTCTTCTCATGTGCATTTCTTGTGCAAAATGTTTATGGAAATTGAGGTCAAGTATCGACTTCAACATGTTCACGTTTGGACTGATGATATCATAAAAATTTATTGGAGATTTGAATTATGTTCGAAATAGGAGTTAATAAATTTGTTTTATGTTGAAATTATTTCAGTTAGTTAGGTCTAAATTTTACTTGAGATAGGAAAGATAATTTGTTTTGACATTCCTTTTACAAAAAAACCTATTATGTTGCTATTTCTTTTTTATAATATTAGAAAATATTTGCATTATATATTTCTTGCTTATCAAGATGAATATTGTTTTGAATGCACATATAGTTTCTATGTATTTGTTTTATGAGAAAAACTGTACTATACATATTTTTCTGTAATGTTTAAAGATAATTTGTAGCGATTAAGTGTTAATGACATTAAGGAAAATATAAAATATTGTCACCAATTTTAATGACATTCAATTAGATCATTTGTTGAGATTTACTAATGTGTCAGATATGTCTGTGCGACAATTTGTAAATATCACAAGTTAGTGTGTTTAAATTTGTTTTATCAACATTTATTCTCGTCACGAACCGAGAGCATACACTAGTGTTAACTAGAGTATTCGACATCTCAGAGGTCTGATACAAGCCGCATAGATCATTCATTGCATACGACACTTAAAATAGATAAGAATTTAAAACATTCTTCACACATGAAGGATACATTAATAAATAAGCAAGCCAAAAAGTTTAAAACATCTAATTTTAGGATATGTCACATAAAACAATCTAATGACTTTTGTAGTACAAAATTTGTGTCTAAGCCCATACAAGAGTTAAAATAAAGACTAAAACATCAAAAAATAACATGTGCGGTCTTATCTTTGAATATATAAGGACACACCAAACTTCATTTTTAACCCATAGGAAACCTATGCATCATTCATAGCATACGGAACCTCCAATTCGCTACAGTTTAGTCAAATGTGAAAAGAAGGGGTAAGCTCAGTTAAGCACTAAGTATTAAAGCCATGTGAAAGGGAAATTTAGTATAGAAACATGCTTCATGACATTTTGATAAATACCTTCAACATAAGAGTTTAAGACACATAATACAGGTCAACATTCACATATAAGAGATATAAACGAGCATCAACATATAAAACTTTATTCAATATTCAACAGGTAAGCCTTTTCATCATTTGGACTCTCTACCGAAGGATAAAGTAACAACCACCTAAGTAAGACATGACTAGACTGCCCATACACCCTCTTCAAGTACACCTAATCTTCAAAGCCTCCCTAGATTTGAACTTTTCTAATTCAATGTACTTTAACTGAGTGAACATTATTCATTTAAGCAATTTACGAGACAGTTAACAAATAGAGGACTTCACATAATTGTCTTAGAAGACCTAGGGAACACATTTTATAATCTTCAAGGCTACTCGTGTCATGTATACGTAGCATCCGATACAACTATCTACGCGTCAAAGAACATATCTAATAATTAGAGTCCACATCCCACATGATAGGAATAGGATTTAACCAACATAGACCATATTATCTAGGCATTTAATCCAGTGTAATAAGATCCCACTCAGTGAAAGCTGTTCTACTTTCCAAGGGTAAAACTAGGACACCTCCCATTTTTGCACATTGTTTAGGGAATACAAAAAGAGTTATTTGAATTGTAGTCTCGTACTCAAGTAGAGATACATCCTTAAGCATATCCCCTTCGTGCTTTGCCTTTTCTCCCATAGAGTAAGTTCATTCACATAAACGTATTATAGAAGGTACCATCACTAACCTACCAACTCATAATACCATTGAAAAGAAGGGCACCACAAGGGTCTACCGATAAGGTTCATTAGGATAGCTAATTAATGATATGGGTACCATGCTAGTTTTATCTGATTCAATTTTTGTTATTAACCTTCTTTTCATATTCAAGGTTTCACATTCGCTTAGGTTTCTATACTCATCATGAAGGGGAACCATACATAGGTCTACTGGTTCAAGACATATTCTAGAATACCTTATTGTTATCGGTACACAATCTTTAGGTATATGAATAATACACTTTATTTCATTCTTTAATTTTCAAGAAAGGATACCTAAACCTAGAATGTCAAAAGATCACATTAATCATATAATTCATGCTCGAGTAAGGAAAACTAGGTCTACCTAATCCAGATACAATATAAAGAAGCAAAGACTCTTCATAGTCTATTATAACTACACATGAAAATTTATAGGACTTATGACTTTCAATACAATTCACTCACATTATACAAAATCACCTTAACCAAGATCACCTTAACATTACATTCACATTATACAAGATCACATACATAATACATTTACCTTATCCATTTATGTATGGCATAAAATCTTATAAATAGTCCACTGCACCATTTTAGGCCTACAACCATACTAAATGTCACAAGCACTTTAAAAGTGTTGTTTAAAATATTTTTGGGAACACTTTTAAAATATAGCCTAAATTTGTAACTTTTGGCAATGAAAATATTGGCAACATTTGTAAGCGTACTCTTTAATTGTATTGGCCAAAAAAATAATAAAAACTTCTCTCTTTCTCTTCTTTCATAGAACACGATTAGCTATTTTGTCAGTAGAACCAGCTTTTCTCCTGAATTGCAGATCGAAGAGAAGAAGCTGAAGAACTTTGCTGAGTTGAAAAACAAATCAAGATCTGAGCTGAAGCTTCTCTTCTCCAGAACATGATTTTCTCGAAGGGCTGAAAATATGAAGCTAAATAAATAAGTATTGAAGAATTGAGGATCAAAGAACTGATGATCAAAGAAGTGAAGAACGGAAGCTGAAGAACATAAGAGCTTAGCAATGATTTCTCCGATACCAATTTCATCAAGTTTAGGTAAAAATTTTGTACAATCGAGTATCCTTCTTATTCTCTACTAATATCTAGCACTTAAAACAATATTCTTGTCAATTAATTAAATTTTTGTTTTGGGTTTAAAAAGAATTGATTAGTTTGGGGGTTCGTACACTTGAAATTCCAATGTGTTGGTCGAAATCTGAACGTCAAAGTTAGCCCTAGGAATCTTGAGCAGATGAGAAAGAGGGCATTACTACTGGAAGAATTTGAGTCTGTAAGTATATATCTTTCTGTTTTTATATTGTTTCCTATGTACCAATTTTTATATTATTTTTTTGTCTTCTGTACCTACAAATTTTGCAAGTAGTTAGTAAATGTATATCCTAAAGGTTCACTATTTACTGTTAGACAAGCTACTAGTCATTTTCTTCAAGAAATATAAGTTTTGTCGTGTGATATGATCCCAAAAATAAAGGGATTTGATTTTTATTGTGATATTGATTTGGTATTTGTATTATTCGAGTTGTTATTGATAAAGTTAAAGTTTGTATTGTTTGAGTTATATCTTTTCTATTTTGAACTCTTGTTCCGTTAGATGAGCTGCTTGACGTTTTCTTAAAAGAATTACATTTCGCAGTGTTATATGATCCCGAAAATGAAGGGGATATGATTTCATTATAAAGTAAATTTGTTTATTGTATTGTTCAAGTTATTTCTATTCTAGATTAGGCTCTTTTTATGTTAGGCGAGGTGCTGGTCGTTCACTACAAGAAAATTATTTTTTGTAGTATGATATGTTCCCAAAATTGAAGGGGATTTGATTTCATTGTGAAGTCGATTTGTTTTTTCTATTGTTTAAGTTATATATCTTCTTTTTTGAACTCTTGTTCTGTTAGACGAGCTGTTCTTCGTTTTCATAAAGAAAATTAAATTTGTTAATGTCATATTATTCCAAAAATGAAGGTTATTAGTCCTTAAAGAATAAAGTTACAATTCGGTTTGGTTCTGACGTTAATGAACTATGTAAAAAACAATTGAACTAATGTAAATGACTTGCAATAGTGTTGAACATTAAATGTTGAGAGAGTGATAAATTCATTAGCATCAGAAACATGGATTCTTTAGAGCATTCTTTGAATCTTGTAATACTTGGTCTCTTTAATAGTCTAAAGGTTGAAAGATCTTATATAAATGACTTCATTTGATGCTGCACACTGAGTTACACGTTAATTAAAAACATTCTTTCATCTTTTCGTAACGGGTTCTCTAATGTCTATCGACTTGTATATCGCTACACATCCTTTTCTGAGTGTTTTTGTTCTACTCAAAATTTGAATAAATGATTGTTTTCTTCTTATAGCATAGATTATAGTGTGTTCCCGAAGAATAGATCGTATTTTTACGATGAAATTAACTCTAGCTGATGAAAGATGAAGTATCACATATACGTTAGGGAAATTACTTCTTATACATAATGTACATAGTGGGTAGAAACAACTATAGATTTCAAGAATATACGTTGCAGAAATAGCATAATATTTTTCCGTTTTTGTAAAGATGAAACAATAGTTGTTCTTTATTTGTTCATATTTCACGTAAGCCTTCTTTTCTAGACTTATTTTTTCTTCTTCTCTCTATTTGATTTCTTCAAGTTACGCTACTTGTTTGATTTCATTTGTGAAATCAGTTTGTTCTTGGTATTTTTTGAGTTAGATCTCTTCTTTATTGCAAATTTGTTCTTTTAGACTATTGACTGATAATTTTCTTAACTAACATTAACTTTTGTAGTGTGATATGATCCAAAAAAGAAGTGTATCAGTCCTTATAGTATTGAGTTACATTTTCATTTAGGTCTGAAGTTGATGAACTATGTCAAAAGCAATAGAACTAAAATTAAATGACTTCCTGTGGTGCTGCACATTAAAAGTTGAAAGAGTGATAGGTTCGTTTGCATCTAAAACATTTATTATTTAAATCTTTGTTTGCATGTTATGAAACTTTGATTCTTCAAAGGTTGAAAAAACAAATGTAAATTAATTCTTGTGGTGCTGCACATTAAGTTACAGTTTTGTTAAAGCATTATTTCATTTTCTTTGTAACTGGTTCTCTGATTTCTGTTTACTTGTATTTTATTTAATTATCATTTGCTACAGATCATTTTTCTTGGCCTCTACATTTTATTAGTTCATGTTATACTGCTTTTTTGAATTACTTTCCTTCTTCGATATTAGCTGGTCAATTTATTTTTTTAAGTATATCAAAGTTAGTGGCATGATAAGTTCTCAAAAGTGAAGATGATCAGTCTTAAGAGAAAACATTGATAACTCTTAAACATACGCACTCACAGGTCATGCATTAAGACTATAATAATAGAGAAGATATAGGAATTGGTATTAGACTAGAGAAATCTATTCGGAATTACAAGTGAACAATTGTTTTCCTTTTATTACAAACAGAGTACACTTGAAAGTGTGTAGTTATTAAAACTGACCCAGCTATTGGATGTTCTAAATAATAGATAGATTTTAAATTTTATAGTTTAATGTACTAGTTACAAAATCAATTATGAAGAGTACTATCATATAGTCATTTGATGCTCCTGAGGTAATTGGAAGAAGTAGAGGTCGAGTGCTTAAATCTTTGACATCAAAAGGAAAAGTTCCATATAACAATTTATTTTTTCAATCTAGCGATCTATTTAAATAATACATCAAAGAAGTTGAAACAGGTAAACTTTGTAGTATAAACATATCCCCTCGTCAATGTTTTATCTTGTATCTATTTATCGATGGATTTTTATTTTCTCCAAGTACTATTGTGAAGTGACAACAACAAGAAGTTACAAAAGTTACCATACCTTCTAGTCGTGAAAACGGAGTGAGAAGTCAGAAATCCATGTCTCTTGAGAAAGTATTTGAAAGTTAATACTTCATAATATCCATTTGACAAGAAAGTTGAGCAACATCCATAAGGTTAAAACAAGTATGTTTTCTCATCACTGTTGAGATATTAATTGCATAAATAATATATTTTTAATGTGAAAAGTTTCCCATAGGCTTAGTGAAACCTTGAGCACCATACATCAGTTGTGTCATTCTTTATGGCATATATTTGAACATATTTACTACTGCATGTCAAGGTTTTTAGATTCCTCCCTATTGGGTTTATGTGACCAGTGATCTCTCTTACTACCTTTTTCTCAGCATATTACTTGTAATATAAAACCTTTCAGGTTTTTTAGTGTAGGGACGAGGAGCTGAACATAAGAACTCCACCATTTCTTCTAGTCAAGTTAAAACTCCCATTTGTTCATTTACTAATCAAGTAAAGCAATGTACCCAAGAAGTTGAAACAAGTATGGTTTTTAAAATCAGCTGTATCTTTTATTTCATGTATAACATAAAAAAAATGCCAAATATCGTATTATATGATTTCTTTGTTCTAGATGCAATAGGAAACGGTCAAGAGCAAGCACATGGATCTTTCTGCTCATCTCTAGGGGTTTCTGAAAATAATGTGGAATCTAGTCAACAATTTACATCAATTAACAAGAATACTCTAGTCGTTGAGAAGAGAACACACAAATAAACTTCCCTTGTTATTCTCATCAAGTTATGCAAGACTCCCAATAAACTAAAAAAGGTATGAAAATTTACAAATCAATTCATTTTCAATATCTTCAACTAAATGTTATTACCATGTGAGCTACATTGAACTCAAGATAAAAAAAATAAATCTTTGAATGAGGAAAACAAATCCTTTAATGATCGCTTGTCTACCATAGAAAATGAACCGAACGAAATAAGAACAATGAAAGAACTTTTTGCTTCTCAACAATTGCATAACCCGCATATTACATCACCTGTATCATTTGAGTGGCCACTAACTTATTTCTAACCAAGTAATTAATAAGTTACCAAATTCTATATGTGAATAGTCTTTTAAGAATTTACTGTATGGCTGAACTCTTAGACGTTTGATGCTGGTTCACGTATACAAGTTAGTTTTGTTCAGTATGTTTTTTAACTTTTATTGGCTGGACAACATTCTGTAACCAACTCCCTTCCTGCATAAGTTAGGTTGGTTCTTCCTAAAATTTTCTCAAGAAGGGGATGAAACATTCAATAATCATATATATGAATCTTTACAAAAATGGTGTTTTAGTGCAGATTTTGTTGATAACACATAGTTGTTTTATACATATGTTTCGAGTTATTATAATGTTTGTGTCATTTCTTTTTTGACAGAAATGATTCATTTAGCAGCTACTGCAGTAGTAATAGCTACCACATCTGAAATGCCTCGGTTGTTCGCAGTTATTTTATTGTTTAAGTCATTTTTTTCTAGATTAAAGCTGAATAATTGATACAGATTTAGTTTTATCCTTTTGATTTGATGTCTTGGAAATTGAGTCTTCTTATGTGCTAGCATATATAAGTGACAGAACCATTATACTCAACCATATACAGAATCTCTGCGCCCTTAAGACAATCAACCATATATAAATTCTTCGTTGTCCAATAAGAATAAGATTTCAAGATAAAAATTGCAGGTTAATTAAAAGTAAGAACATTGTAGACTCACAGTAACGACTTCGTAGCCATATACAACAATGGGTTCTATCCCTTATGGCTTCTACCGTATGCTATGTTCATGGACTCAATAAAAAAGTCACCGGATGCATGTTGTATTTGGAAACAGTAGTGTATTTTTTGATAATTCAACACGGGTGCGGGATAAATAGTGATGAATCAGTGCAACTTAACCATTACGAAAAGGCTCTTATCAACCTAATAAAAACTCTTACATCACTTGAAGGGTTATAAAATAAATTTTTGATATCTGTTGCTTTTTTACATCATGCTTCCATACATATAGAGAATATCTCGGTGTAAAGTCAAGCAAAACAGAGATTTGAGTCGCGCCTTTATCTTGTTAAGAGAATCAAGTAACTCACTAACCTGTATCATTAGAATTGCTTAACAAATCAATGCCTTCTTTATCTCTATTTTTCTAATTTTGTACACATACAATTACATGCACACGGATTGAGATTGTTTGAATTCTTCAAGGATTAATGATTAGAAAAAAAAATTATGACTTGTTTGTTTCCCTACTACAAATATAACTATTGGTTTATAGCTGAAACAGTGATTTTTTGCCTGTTTAGTTACTCTGCATCAACTTGTTTCCCCTAAATAATAATATAAATTATCTTGATGGATAATTTGTTCATTTTTGCTAGATTAATTCACTTAATATTAGCTTTCAGTATGGATTTTGTATTACTGGTGAATGCATCTCATCAAAGTTTTCTTATTTAGTTATCTTATATTTTTGCAGCTTTTTCTTATTCTGGATATACCTTGGTGGATTTTAGAGTTCTTTTGTGAATAATGAATCTCAAGTTAAGATGCAAGTTTAGAAGATACACACAACCATAATTATTAGAGATATTTAAGCAATCACTCTCTATGTATTGGTTGTACAATAAATGTTTCTCGAAATCTATATGAAATATATAGTTTCAATTTAATTATTAGATAACTTTGTGATTTAGGGCAAATTTGTTATTATAATTTCAATATATGCAATTCGAAGGTATTAGTGTAGGAAGTCCAATGTTAAAGTTAAACATTATAAGTGTTTCTCTACATGAGATAAAAAGTTACACTTTATAAGTGTTGCTCTAGATGAGATATAAAATTACACTTTATAGGCGTTGCTCTAGATGATATAGAAAAGGCAACATGTTATATGTTTTGCTCTAGATGAGATAAAAGGCAAAACTTTATAAGTGTTGCGCTAGATGACATATAAAAGGCATCACTTTGAAGTGTAATAAATAATATAGAAAAGGAAATGCTTTTAGTGTAGTATAATAAAAAAATAGTCGTCGCCAATGCATCAAAACAAAGTCTGCCCTTAAACCTATTTGGCTATGCTTTATAAGTGTAGCCAAAGATGACAACATTTAAAAAGTATTACCTAATGTCAAAGGTTACGCTTCATTAGGCCACCCTCTAAAATTTTTTGCTTAAAGTCCAAAACTGTAGCTTTTTATAAAAGGCCACACTTTTTGATAGTTTAGTCTACACATTAGAGGGGTGGTCATAGGCCTTAAATGGTGTGTGATCGCATTACTTCACATACCCAACTATAAATTATACCTTCATAAACTCCATAACATGATACTACTACAATTCACATAATAATGCAAACAAGGCCATGATCAAAGTAAGAACAAAAAGAACCCCACTATCATAAGTGGACTACAACACTCAAAAAGAATTCTTTGTCAATTCTACAATAGAAAGTGAATTAGGTCAACTTAACTACTTACACAAGCCACAATCACCATTGCATAACTTCTCTCACAACTCATAGTATAATAACATAATTAATAATAGAAATCAACTATACAACTCATTATAATCACAATTTCATCAATAGTAGACGAAAATTAATAACCCAATTCATGACTCATTAAAAGGGTTCGTGGAGATTTTCATTGTAAACATCAATTGAATATCAATAGTGTCATATCTAATTATTGTAATCGTTTTATGTAAGTACCCTTGATTTAGAGTAGATATTGGATTTTTTTTATAAAATGTGAAATCATTGAAATCACTTTGAAATTCGCTCGAAGCAGATAGATAACCATACATAAATGACTCCCATATCTTATTCGAAGAAATCTCAAGAGAATTGAAGAACAAAGCCATTGAATTACACAACCCTAGCTCTTTCTTTGACCTTGA
The DNA here is from genome assembly GCA_027705065.1 of Solanum peruvianum. Taxonomy (NCBI): domain Eukaryota; kingdom Viridiplantae; phylum Streptophyta; class Magnoliopsida; order Solanales; family Solanaceae; genus Solanum; species Solanum peruvianum. The sequence continues at coordinate 45,718 of JAKWJD010000667.1, forward strand.
TATTCCATTGGGGGGGGGGGGATTTGGAGACAATTTTGTGAATGAAGGGCTTTGATTTAGGGAAAAGAAAAATATTGAATTCTAATTGATGGTTTAAAAGTTTTAACACTCTCAAAATACTTGAATAACATAACATAACCGACCCTATTCTTTAAAATATATAGGGTGAATTTACTAATTCACCAACCTGGTCCAAATTAACTGTTGAAACCAGACCACGAACTCTGCTCTAGTCCATGCCTTTTCAATGAGGTTGTGCATTGGGATGAGACTCAACACCTGCATGCCCTAGGGTCTTGATCGATGTCCAAGACAGATGGATCGTCAATGCATTGACGAGCTATGGTTTGGAGTAGTCAACCATGATTTTCAGGCAGATTCTTGGGTAAAAGTTGGTGTCCTCCACAAGGACAAATTATGGGTCCATGGGAAGTCATACGTGGACATTAAACCCCGAAACTATATCTTCCTCTAATATGAGTCAACTCCACATGACTTAGACCTCAAAAAAAATCTCCCTCTCAACAACAACACACTAGTACATAAATGACTAGTCTTCGAACGTCATGGTCATTCCTTTACCTTTGACCTCAAACAGAAGCAAACTTAACCATAAATTAATTTTAACCTTAAATAAACAAGTTATTATATCATAAAACACAGTTGAAGATCTAGTGTATCCTATTTTATTTTTGAAGTCTTAAAGTACTCCCCCCCTTGGAAAACATTTGTGAATTAAGGACACTAACACACTTTCAAGTGTAATGAATAAAGACTAGCAACTCACAACCCTACCACATCTTACATTCGACAATATATTCAATATAAAAAGCTAGGAGGATAATCAACTCCACATATAGAGACTCAAACACAACAAGAAGGTAGAAACAATATCAAGAAACTCATTATTCATAAGACTTCAAATTTCTCATTTCATATCTGGAGGAAGTTCATTCTCTTCATCACATAATGCTCATTTAAACCTCATAGAGCACATCATGAAATTTCACATGAAAGAAAAATCATGTAAAATTTTCAATAAGGCACATTTAAAGTAATTTTCACAATAATGGCTCAACATGCAACTTATCAATAACATATCAGGCATGTTCAACAAGTAAAATCATGCCACATTTTTGACATCTCATTAAAGATTCATATCAATATAAGGAACATAACTTCCCCTTTTAGAAACTCATTTTCTTCATTATTAAGAATTTATGTAACAAATGTATAACAAAAGGAGAATATATGGCAACTCATTTTTCACAGAAGACTCCATAACATGAACCAAGATACTAAGAACTCTTAGTTTTAGGCTTGAATAGGCATATAACGAGAAAAAAAACTTACTCCTAACATGCTTACTATTTAGTATTTACCATACGCCCCTCTTAGGACAAACTCTTCTAATGTTAACATGAACATACCTTAAGAATCTCAATCAAGAAACAATCAAACTAACAAAAACCATTCTCACCCAACTCTTAAATTTTCTGAACCTCTTTAAACAACAACATAAATGAAGCCTAACTCATGAACACCAAAGACTCTCAAAATGTCTCACAATCTATCCACAATATCTACCACTTAGGAGAAACTCATACTAGCCCTTCCAAACATCACCTCCTCCAATTCTAAGGTCTAACAAAAAACAACATCAAACCTTTTTACTCATCACATCGATACATTTCTAACACCACATTTTATAATCTCTTTCAACCAACTCAAAATCACAAAATACCTAAGCCGCCAATATTCACCTTTATAAGAAAACTCATCCAAACTAAGGTCATCAAAATCTTGCACCCCGCATATATTAATAACAAAAAAACCTTTTCTCTCCCTCAACCTTGAAACATAACCCTTACCAGGAAAACATACCCTAAGGAACATCACATAACAGACAAGGGAAAGAAATCACACAGAAAAAATCTTAGGAACGAGTAGAAGAATGTAGAACTTAAACTTTTATAGCACCCAATAACCTTCTATTCATAATGTTTGTGCGCTTCACATTATGAACAACACTCTATTAGATATGGCTTTGAGAAAACCTAATACCATCCTGTAATGTTATGCTTTGTAACCATGTTTGTCACGACCTTAGAGCACCCTGGTTGTAACTTGAGTATTCGACCTCTCGAAGGTCTCATACAAGCCACATGGATCATTCATTGCATATGACACCTAAAATTAGATAAGAATTTAAAATTTATTCATACACGAAGAATAATTTCATTAATAAGGAAGCCATAGAATTCAAAACATCTAACTTTAAAAAAGATTTCTTAAAAACCATCTAATAACTTTTGGAGTACAACATTTGGCAAAAAAAACCATACACGACTTAAAATAAAGACTAAAATAAAATAAAAGAATACATGGGGTCTTGTCCTCGAATCTATGAGGACTCACCAAACTTCATCTTCAACCCATAGGAACATATGCATCATAAATAGCATACCAAACCTCCAGTTCCCTACACTATAGTCAAAAGGGGAAATGAAGGGGTTAGGACATTTAAGCACTAAGAATGGAAGCCATTCAAAAACATGCAAAAGGGACATTTAGTATAGAAACATGCTTTGATAAAATTTCCATAAATAACTTCATCATAAGAGTTTAAGTGATATAATACAAGTCAACATTCACACATAAGGAATATTAAAATAACAAAAACATATATCACTTAATTCCATATTAAACAAGTAAGACTTTTAATTATATGGACTCTCTACCTAAGGTTACTCTAACACCCATCTAAGTAAAACAGAGAGAGACCGCTCATACACCTTCTTCAAGAACATCTACGCCTTCATCAAGACCACCATAGATAAGAACATTTCTAATTTAACATACTTCACTAAGTGGACATTATTTATATATGTCATTTCAGAAAAAATCTAAAAAAATTGGGGACTTCACGTAATGGTCTTTGAAAACCTAGGGAACTCACTCTCGCATCTTCAAGTCCTACTCATGATAAGTGTCGATAGAATCCCATATTATATAACCTATCCAATAACTAGAGTGAACATCCAATATAACGAGAATTTGGCCTTAACCGATATAGACAATTATATCTAGGCATGTAATTAAATGTCATAAGGCCCCCCCCGTGGAAAGTGGCCTACTTGTCATGGGTAGAATTAGAACAAATCCCATGTAAGCACATGGTTTAGGGGATATCAAAACACATATTTGTACTCAAGTACATGTACATTCTTAAGCATATCTAGTTTGTGCTTTGTCTAAGTTCCCATACATTAAGTTCATTCACATAAGTGCCTAAGAGAAGGTACCATCACTAAGCCTACCAACACATAATACAATTTCAAAGAAGGGCATCACAAGGGTCTACCAATCAAGGTGCATTAGGATAGCTCATTCATGAACGGGTACCATGCTAGGTCTATATGATTAAAGATTAATTATTAGCCTTATTTTCATATTCAAGGTTTCATATTAACTTAGGCTTATAGCTCATAAACAAGGGGAACCACTCTTATGTCACGACCCAAAACGAGCCGCGAGTGGCACCCACACTTATCCTACTATGTGAGCGAACCAACCAATCTAATATCCCAACATTTCAAACATAATGAACAAGTACAATGCGGAAAACTTAAAACTCATAAACGAAATCAATTAAATAACTTCTAAAATTTATCAATCGTTATTCCCAAAATCTGGAAGTCATCACCACAAGAACATCTATCCTCAAAATTACTAATCTAAGAGTATCTAAGAAGCTAAAATAAGTAAAAAGCTAGTCCAAGCCGGAATTTCAAGGCATCAAGACATGAAGAGGAAGATCCAGTGCAAGCTAGAAGCAATACCTCACCCTGAAATATGGCTTGATGAAGACTGGCTAGAGTTGCGGTTGAGTTGAATACGGTGGCACGTTTGTTGCACTCCACAATTAACAAGAAAAACAAATACAAGTAGGGGTCAGTACAAAGCAAAAATACTGAGTAGGTATCATCGGCCTATCAAAATAGAAAACAGTATATATCAGATAATAACATAAAATCAACTAATATCCTTAACAGGCGACTACAACAATTTCCATAACCCTTGGTCACAACACCAAGCACATCAATGAGGACTCAAGCCTCCCCATTAAACTTATTTGGGAATTAGTTCTTTAAAATTTATTATATTAGCATAATTCCAGATTCATTATCTTTATTCCTCTTGTGTCGGTACGTGACACTCCGCTCCACTACTACTATCCTGGTGTCGGAACGTGCCACTCCGATCCATATACTATCCTTGTGTCCGAACGTGACACTCCGATCCATATACTATCCTGATGCCGGAACGTGATACCCGATCCATATACTATCCTGGTGTCGGAACGTGACACTCCGATCCATATACTATCCTGGTGTCGGAACGTGACACTCCAATCCATATACTATCCTAGTGCCGGAACGTGACACCCGATCCTCTATTACTTTAGTTCATCAAGCCTTCTTTTATACCAAGGCATCATCAATCTCATTACTTTAGTTCATCAAGCCTTCTTTTATACCAAGGCATCATCATTAACAAACTCAATTTAGGATTCAAGATTCAGTAGCCTCATCATGCTAATTCATCACAATTATATAATCACATCATGTAAGCACACAATTAAGCATATAGAAGACTTTATAATACTACCCAAAACATATCATTCGCTATTAAGAGTTACTACGAATAGCATAAACCATAACCTACCTCCACCGAAGAATCGCAATCAAACAAGCTATCTTCCCAAAACCTTTGCTTTCCTTGCATTTCTTCTTTTCTCTCTCTCGATCGTTTCTCTCTTTTCTCTCTGTTCTTTCTGTTTTTCTTATTCAAACCCTTTTTCTTTTATCCTAATTGTCTTATAATTAAGTATAAAATATGATAAAAATAATCCACTAATTATTTGAAGGTTATCTCCTTTAACCCCCAAGTAATTGAATTATTAACATTAATCCACTAACTTTATAATTATAGCATGAATAGTCCAAAATGCCCCTTTAAAAACTTTAACAAAAATCCGACCCAGTCTGGGTACGCAACCTGTGACGGTCCGTCATGGCTGTGACGGTTCGTCTTGCAGGTCCGTCACAAAGTTCAGAGAGTTAATTGTGTGGAAAGATTTGTGACGGTCCGTCGTGCCTGCGACGGTCCGTCCTGCCATTCCGTCACGAAGTTCAGAGAGTCGATTTCATAACCCAAATTTCAGAATTCTAAGTGTTTTGGAACGAGACCCCTTCGACGGTCCGTCGTGCCCATGACGGTCCGTCGTGGGATCTATCGATCAAGGCAGTTTTTCCAGATATAAAATATGCTGCTCAAAACGACTAAGCAGGTCGTTACAATAGATACCAATTTACCCATCGTTCGTGCTCAAACGATCACAAGAAGAAAAACAAGGGCAAAAAGAAGTACCTGAATCCGTAAACAGGTGTGGGTATCTTTCTTGCATATAAGCCTCCTTCTCCCAAGTGGACTCTTCAACTGGTCGATTCTTCCATTGAACTTTGATGGATGCAATCTCCCTTGATCCCAACTTGCAGATTTCTCTATCTAGAATGGCAACAGGCTCCTCCTCATAAGTGAAATTCTCATTAAGCAGAACTGAATCCCAAGGAATGATGTAGTTTCCATCCCCATGGTATCTTTTCAACATAGACACATGAAATACCGGATGCACTCCTGACAGTCCAGGAGGCAAGGCTAATTCATAAGCCACCTCCCCTACTCGCTTAAGTACTTCAAATGGTCCAATATACCTTGGGCTTAGCTTATCCCTTTTACCAAACCGCATCACCCCTTTCATGGGCGAAACATTCAGCAAGACTTGCTCACCCTCCATAAACTCCAAGTCTCTAACCTTTTGATCTGCATATTCCTTTTGCCTACTTTGCGCCGCTAAAAGATTTTCTTGAATAGATTTCACTTTCTCCAATGAATCCCTCAAAAGATCAGTACCCCAAGGTCTAACCTCAAATGCATCAAACCAACCAATGGGAGACCTACATCTCCTCCCATACAATGCTTCGAATGGAGCCATATCAATACTTGAGTGATAGCTATTATTGTATGAAAGCTCCGCTAAGGGTAAGAAGTTATCCCAATGACTACCAAATTCTATCACACATGCACGAAGCATATCTTCCAATACCTGAATCGTTCGCTCAGACTGACCATCGGTCTGAGGGTGAAATGCAGTACTAAGGTCCAACCTAGTACCTAATTCCGCATGCAATGTTGTCCAAAATTTAGAAGTAAATTGTGTACCTCTATCTGATATGATGGACAGTGGAACTCCATGCAATCAAACAATTTCTGAGATATAGAGTTTGACTAACTTCTCTGCATTGTAGGTCACTATGACCGGAATTAAGTGAGCAAACTTAGTTAATCTGTCCACAATTACCCAAATAGAATCAAACTTACCCAATGTCTTTGGAAGACCAACCACGAAGTCCATTGCAATTCTCTCAAACGTCCATTCAGGAATGGGCATTCTCTGAAGTGTTCCTCCGGGCCTCTTACTTGCTGACAGTTTGGACATTTGGCAACAAAATCAACAATGTCACGCTACATTCTACTCCACCAAAAGTGTTGCTTTAGGTCACGGTACATCTTGGTTGCACTAGGATGTATAGAATATCCAAAACTATGAGCCTCCGTGAGGATGGTGTGGATCAAATCATCAACACGAGGCACACATACCCTTCCCTTAATCCTCAAAACACCTCCTCATCAATTATTGCCTCTTTAGCCTCTCCTCGCAACACCATATCGCGAATTCGGCTTAGTTTCTCATCATCAAACTGTTTTCCCTTGATCTTGTCAAGAAAAGAAGATCTTGCCTCCACACAGGCCAAAAACCCTCCATTCTCATTTACTTCTAGCCTCATAAAGTCATTAGCCAGGGTCTGACCCTCTCTAGCCAATGGGCGTCTGGAAACCTGTAAGTGAGCTAGGCTTCCCATGCTCCCTGCTTTTCTACTTAAGGCGTCTGCCACAATATTAGCCTTGCCTGGGTGATACAAGATAGTAACATCATAGTCCTTTAGTAGTTCCATCCATCTCCTCTGTCTCAAATTCAAATCCCTTTGAGTAAAGACATACTGTAGGCTACGATGATCCGTATAGACTTCACAATTAACCCCATATAGATAGTGTCTCCATTGCTTTAATGCAAATACTACCGCAGCCAACTCCAAATCATGGGTCGAATAATTACGTTCATGCACCTTTAATTGGCTTTAAGCATAAGCAATTACATTCTTCTCTTGCATTAGCACTGCACCCGAACCAGAATAGGATGCATCACAATAAACAATGAAGTTCTTACCCTCTACTTGCAACGTAAGGATAGGTGCAGTAGTCAGCAAGGTCTTGAGTTTCAGAAAGATTTCCTCACATTCATCCGACCATACAAATGGAAC